>SJJU01000435.1:0-85887 GCA_012932125.1 Conopomorpha cramerella
GATCGACTGAACTCAAGTGTCTGAATGAGAATTCCATATATTCCTTTTTTTTCCAAATATGCTATTATATTACGCATTCCTAGGTTTACTTTTGATGGTGGTAAACCAAAAACAATAGAGCTTTTATTGTACCTAATCACGTTTACTGCAGCTCGTTGACAACGAAAGGATACATTGTTATAAATAAAGGTTTAGCGATAACTATACACTCTTGTAACAGTCCCACTGAAACTGGCTATACCGTATTTGACATACAACTGACAAGTTAAGTTGAGCCTGCTGTAACTTGCACCACAACAACAACAGGTAACAGGCCCATAAAATTTAGCAAAACATCTGCGGAGTGCATAATCTAACGAGCTTCCATAAAGTTCATTTTATTATATCACTAAAAACCTAGCTTTGATAACACTTTAAGTTAACCCATTCGTGGAGAGTAATAAAGATTCAGCGAGGTTTATAACGCAAGTCTTTTGTGTTTAGTTAACTGTCCGCAATAATGTTTAGGTCATAAGTAGCCCTTTTAGGGACACGTCTCGTCTGTCGATGTGATGAAAAAAAACCTTTAACTGTCTGAAATGTTTAGTGTCGACGAATATGTTAAATATTTGTTTCGTTAACATACATACGTACAAAGATTCATGTCTGACGGTGGTGAACCCATAGCCAAAAATATTCCCATATGTACACTAGCTGACCCGGCAAACGTTACTTTTATATATTATTAGAGAGAGATAGGTATATTATTCCTGTTCCCGAGGGTTTTTTTTTTTCAAAATGATATTGTATTTAAACTTTGCATACCCTAACGCACCTACATGCCGAATTTCAAGCCTCTTTCAAACTTCTTCGGTTTAGACTTTTCATACGGTTTCTACTGATAAATTCCGTTCCCGTAGGAATTTTAGGAATTCCTTTTTTAATGCACCCCTACGGTACCTAAGCTCCTACTTTAGGCTGTTTGACCTTTTATACATTTAGAGGTAGATAAAAAAATATCAATACGTACATTCCGAATACCCCCTACATCATATTTTACATATATATTGAAAGAAATACTAGGTATATGTAACAAAATATACTATTGGAAGAAAGGCGGTGGAATGCACAAGACCGATCGTTGTGGCGCGCCTTTTAGGAGACCTTTGTCCAGCCGTGTGCTGACATTACGGTTTAAAGAAATTCTGTAAAGGAGTTATTTTAATCTAAACACGGGGCCACAGTTTGAACCGTTACTACTCAGGGTCGTGGGACGACGTTAAATAGATTATAACCTTCTTTGTTAATTGGACTGTCAAATTAAAAAAACATAATTTATTTCAATAGGTAGTTTGTGAGATTAACGCGTTATAAGTAACAAATAAACTGTTTAATTTTACACGGTTATTAATATTATGGCAGTTATTAATTACTTGTGATTGAAGCAGCTTCTGTAAGCATTCATTATTATCAGCCTATATTTGTCCACTGCTGGACATAGGTTTCTCCATTGTAGGCATTCACGTGCTTTTAATACCAAAGCGTGTAGGTATCAGAGTGGGGTTCCCGTCAGGTGTCGCAAGCAAACGACCCCGCGATGGACGGCGGTGCAGTATGGTCCGGTTGCCGCCGTAAAATAGGAGCACACTGGAGTGGATGAATCACCGTCCACTTGAAAATAGGCTTCGACTCCGCTTAATGTCACAGTTACCCGCGACGCTGCTGTTCTGTCCGCACCTTAGAGATGACAGAATGGCGCATCCATCACTTTCGTTTCATGTGGTTAATATGTACAAGCAATAGTCATACACATCAAAACAAAACAAAAAATAAATAATAATAAATAGAAACAAAATTTGTCTGATTTGATTGTCTGTGCTCCAGTTGGTCGGATACTTGACTTGTAACCGGGAGGTCGCGGATTGGAGTCCGGATACTGGACGTGTACCAATGGGTCTCTTTTTCAGAGCCTATTTACACAACGCAATGCTCGTACGGTGAAGGACAACATCGTGATGAAACCTGCACACCACAAGGTGTGTGAACCCTATAACGGCGATAGGCTCACCCCCGTCACGTTGGGTTAAAGACGCTTGGTGACCCGTGGGCAAGTGCTTCTATTTACCCCGCTTTGGGGTTAAAAGGCGTTAAGTGTATTTTTTTTTAAATGCCTACTCTGTACAGGAAACATTATTTGCCTAATTGTCGCAAAATGTTCTCTTATCTAACTACGCCTTGTAGGTACTTACATCAACAAAGTACACAATATAAGGTGTTAAACAGCGGAGTTGTTAAATAGTTCAATAGAATCAACATAGTAAATATGTTTTTCACCTCCGGAAAGGAAATGTGTTATTAATCATGAAAAGCAGTAGGCGCATGAATATTCCAATACGGCCACGATCAGGGCAGCGTGAAATTGTTTCGTTGGGCTGAAATCAATGCCTCATTTTAATTGCACACACAAAGCATCAAAAATGTCTAAGTACATTACCCTTTCTTTTAATAACACATATTTATTGTATTTTGATAGATAGGCAAACATTTTTAAGATCACATGAAACACTAAATGTTAATATAAATAAAAATAAAAACAACGGACATTGATTTTGAAGTAAACGGGGAATTTTTTTTTGACGTTTTTCTGACAGATTTCTTGGGCGGAGAACTGTCATTACTGCCAAACTTTGTATGGAAAGTAAATGACAGATGACAAATGACGAAAATTCCCCATTAAGTAAATACCTACACGCGTGCCGTGCTTCAGGTCAAGAAAATGGTCTTCGACTCAGCATTATGTCACAGTTTTCAATGACAGCTACTGTAAAACCAATACATAGGTACTTACACTTATTTCTACCCATTGTAAATCATTATAAGGACCCCACAACACAGAATCTCCTAAAGTGGTGGTCATTGTCAAATGTTATCTGTTAGTTATTAAGGTTCATATACAATTTTTAATTTTTACATGTTACTAACTATTATAGTTTGCGTGCTGTAAGTAGCCCATTTTGACACCTTGGTCACACGTTGTTATTCCCATGAGGACGAGAAAAGCCACGGGCGACACCGCGGAGATAATGCATAATTCATGGGAGATTGTAAAATGAGTTACCGGAAGTCTGTGTTTCCTGCGCAGCAGGAACATACTTTTATCTTTTAAGTCACGGGTGAACTGGTACAACCTACACACATCAAAAGTGTCTAGGGATCAGGTACATTTTAGAAGATTGCAATCAAGAATATATTTAAAAAACTGAATTCATTCATAATTTATTCAAAATGTGATAAGTCATTGATACAGGTATGGGAAATTAGGTAGGAGACCAATCCAGAAGATTAGATTTTATTTAAATAAATTAGATTTTTTTTAGAGCTAAAAATGTTCTTGATCCCTAGACACTTTTGATGTGTGTACATATTGCGTGTAAAAAGACCCCGAGCAATTGTTTAAGAGACGTTATTGGGCTCGTCAATTTGAACAACTTTTAATATGGAAATTAAAAAAAAATTTCGTCTCCATACAAAATTGACGACTTTCTGCCTCGGGAGACGACATTTTGTACGGAGATGAAAAACATTTTAAGACCATTGCTCCCGGTCCTCAATCAGTATAGGGTAACCATGCTCCAACTTGTATTATACCTGTCGAATCTTGACAGTATCTTTTGACGCGTAGTAAAAAAAATTGCCACCTAATTTAAACCAACTTATTCTTGTTATGAAATACACCTAAAATAAACAAAGCACCTAAAACAAAAGAAGAAATACAGGAGTGCAGAGAACTCGCATTCACGTGCCACAAGATCCTTGTCGTTCTGTAAACATTATACGATTTTAATACTTACCAAAATATTATTAGAATGCCACTAATATTATGACCTCCAGCGACGGCTTTAACCGACTTCTGTTAAACCAAAACACAAATAAATAGATAACCTCTCGGCAACACTGTAACAGATACTAAACGAGACATGATTTATTGCGAGGCCGTCGATTTATTACTAGTACCGGGATATGCTAGTTTTTTTTTTTTGGTTCCTATTATACAAAGCCTAGATAGTTTATAATGTATCCTATGGCGGTAAATTAACGGTAAAATGGGGCAACTGGGAAATCAAAAGGGTTATTTGTAATTCTCGTATTCCGTAACTTGAATACGATCGGACATTCGAATTGATATCTTTATCTTTAAATCTTTAAACGAGCAATTCTTGTATATATATAATATATATAATTGGAATCTCGGAAACGGCTGCACCGATTTTCATGAAATTTGGTATGTAGAGGGATTTGGGGGCGATAAATCGATCTAGCTAGGTTTAATTTTTAGAAAACATCTTTCAACCGTGTTTTCGGGCATGAAAAATGAAGATTAAGCAAAGAACGTTGTGGTCAGCTAGTTTATATTAATTCCATCATCATCATTCAGCCCATACTGTCCACTGCTGGACATAGGCCTCTCCAATTGCACGCCACTGTGATCTGTTTTCGCTTCTCGCATCCAGCTTCTGCCAGCCATCTTGCGTAGATCATCAGTCCACCTTGCCTGAGGGCGTCCTACACTCCGTTTGCTCCGTTAATTCTACAATGTGTACTCTATTAATAATACTTAAAATTCCTTTACTAGATGATTTTTTTTATGTTTTCCATATAGCCCCATTATAGAAATATTTAAGCCGTGGGATTTTAATGGGTGCGATACCCACATGACCCCACGGTAGCTCCGATGAGCGGTGGAGTATCCATAATGGTAGACATTTTGATGTTTGACCCAAATAAACAAATAAATACCGCACGGGTCGAGCTAGATAAAACCGTTTAAAAACACGAAGCGTTCCGAATCCTTTCATTGTTCATAAAATGTGCAAAAAGGTATATCTGTTGTAGGTATCTTTTATCTCAATTAATTTATTTATAAAGTCAATATAACTAAATAATACCTATTATGTGAATATTTCAAACATCTGTCTTTTGCCGTTATCATTATCGAGCAAAAAGTCGCAAAAAGATCACATTAGTTCATGTTAGTACCTACATTTTGTACGATTGTTATAGCAGAAAAGAAATAAAAATACTGTAAAAAAATAAACCTTAATAATGCCTTAGTATCGTGATTCACTATAAAGACAGAAAGAATGACGGTCAACGGAGTCTTAGTAATCCCATTCTACCCTTTAGGAACGGAACCCTATAAGGATCTTAAGGTAGTACACACATCAAAAGTGTCTAGGGATCAAGTACATTTTAGAAGATTGCAATCAAGAATATATTCTACAATGAACTCTATCAAACAAAAAAAAAATTAATTGACGAAAATATCGGTGAACATACAATAAAAAAAAAATTATACATACAGACGAATTAAGAACCTCCTCCTTCTTTTTATTTGAAGTCGGTTAAAAACTGAATTCATTGATAATTTATTCACAATGTGGTGATAAGTCATTGATACAGGCATGATGAATTAGGTAGGAGTAGGAGACCAATCCAGAAGATTAGATTTGATTCAAATAAATTAGATTTTTTTAGAGCTAAAAATGTTCTTGATCCCTAGACACTTTTGATGTGTGTAATAAATATACGTTTGTAAAATACCATAAGTAGTGCGTTATGACATGTGGAGCAATGTTTCGCAAATCCGGGTACACTTGAGACCTCTACACTGTTCATTAAATACATTTCTTGCCACATGCCATCACCGCTGGTATAATACAACATCTACTTGTCAACATCGACCACCGTAACGTGACCCGCTTGTTACTATAAAGACTTATAACAAACACGTCCAACGAACCTCATGTCTGGACACCTCAATCCCACAAGCAAGGAGCTTACAACATATACATACAAACAGTCGCTTATTATTTGTTGACTAAATACGCGAAGACAAAGGGTGTCTTACTAACAGACCGCCATTGTCTATGCCGTACTTAATCCCCGGCTTTGGGTCAATTCCTCGCCATCTTTATTTTAAAGTCATTGTTATTAATTTTCGTAACCGACGACGACGTGGACTGTGTCGTGGAAATTCAAAAGCGTTCTGTCGCAAACTCAACCATATTATTGTATATATATTTTTTTTTGCATTTCAAACTAGAACTGTGTCACATTATTACACTCCAAGCAATTAAGTTTAAATATTACCTAAAACTCAGTAACGAAACGACATTATATATTTCTGATAAAAAATTAAGTAGTTTCATCACGATGTTGGTATACATGAATATAGTATATAATGCGGTTTATGGCGGTCACAGTGAATAAAAGGCGAAAGACCTACCTAATTCTTTCGGTGCGGGCAAAAAGAAATAATTATGCAAGTACTTACCGCAGGTTTGCAAAGCACGGTTTGGCTTTGCATATTGCGGGGCAAGTGTGTCAGATCAGCTGAGTGTCTGAATTGTGAAATGTGATAATGGTCAATTTACTCGCACTCGTGTCCACGACAAATTTGCCGGTTGCTTTATGAGCTCGAAATTTTCCCAGACACTGTGTGTTGAAATTGTTCCTTTACTTGTCTTTATGCTAACATTTTGATATAAATATACATCAAATGTCAGTTAGGTGAAGTGTCATTGCATACGGCCTTCCATTCTCTAGTGTTTGATTGGGAGCAAATAGTGCAAATCTTATGTCGACGTAGGGAATTTATTGGAATATCCAAAGACCTTGAAGGTTATCACAAAATAAGTAGATCGTTCTAAGACAGCTAACACAATTTGAGATATGATCTGACATGTATGTAGATATCTAATTAGAAAAAAATAAGAAGAAAGTCAACAGAATAACAATTACATGAAATTAAATGATGTAAGTAACAGTAAAAAAAGGAATAAGCAATTTAAGAATTACTGGTGCAGATACAGTTCATAATAAATATCTAATTGTCTGTGTTATTGACGAAGCTGGGAAAGAGAACAGATTCTCCAAACTGAGTTCATGTTTCGAGGCTATTGATCTAAGGTTAAGAAAGAAAGCGTGGACTTTGCTGATCGGTGTGACATTGCCGTGTAATTAATCGTATCTACCCTGCTAAAAGTTCTCTAAAGTAATCAAGATTTTAAATACAGAAGAGAAAGTGCCTCTAGATTTTTTTTCATAATATGTTAGAGATGGTAATACGAATAGGGATAAGATGCATTGAAAATTGAATGAAAGATGTCATGATTAAAAAAACAACGACATGTATGACTGTCATCGATAAATAAATCAAAATTTAAAGTGTGGTCTAATTTTCTGTCCGCACCAGGATCTACGCTGTCAAGTGTTTTAAATTATCTAACCAGAGTGTAGGATGCAAATAAATCTATTGAGTAAATAATCCTAAACAGATAAATCTGGCGTAAATTTAGTCAATCAATGATCTGCGAACATAAATCTAGTATAAACAGGTATCGATATTATTACGATATACAACGTATACTCGTACTCGTAATAAACTTCATCGACATCGTGTTGATACGCATTATGCTAGTTTCTCCAAGTCATTACATAAGTCAGTCAAAAGAATTAATAAGAATAAAAGAATAACACTACGCATATCAGAAAGGCGTATCACAAACAAAGCAATCGAACCCGTCATAAATGAGAAGTCGATGTCAGGAAATAAAAAAGCAGTTTTACCGTCTCAGGTATTAACTGAAATCTCCTTATCAGATGATGGAAAGAGTATGCAATATGATCCAACCGAAGGAGAAAGTGGCCTTCAATCTTTGAAGCGAAAAAAAATCATGATGACCGACGAAAATACGTAAGTACAAATCAAAAATATGTGGGTCGGTTTCGTAAATGATGGTAACATTGTGGTGGTAAACGGTGCTGATATAATAGAGGAAAACAATGATCGAATCCATGGTGTCGAAGACTTGTATCAAATATGAAATCAATGAGTTCACTGTTCGTTCCCAATTGACCTGGTGAACGATGAATAGTGAGTGCAAATCAGATCTCTTCTTCGGATCTTGTTATTTTATTTTTGTTTCTTTTATATCGAAAAAATAATACTTGGAATTTCATCTCTAATACTTCTTAGTTGCATAACGAAGTTTTTTTTCATATTTCATTGAGTCATGAGTTTCTGCCACACATTACAATAATTGAGGCATATAAAACCAAACAGCAATCTCCACTTCGGAAAAAATTCACAGAAGAAACAAAATAATTTATTCTACGTAGGGTGTAAGACTGGATATGTGGCGTGATCTCTCCTTTTTTTTGGTTATTTTCTATCGAATATTGTCATTTTCGTAAGCCGATTTTTTTTAAATATGTACAAGAAAATCACATTCAATTTCATCATTATCATCATCATCAGCCCTTACTCGTATTTGTTGAATATTTGTTTTCACAGTTTATTTATGGCAAAAGTGGAGATTGCCAGGTTGGTTTTAATGCCTCAATTGTAGTTATGCTTTCCATTTTATTATTGTCGATGCATCTACAAGTTTGTGCCATCCTGTCCTACAGCACGTTTATTAAACCGAGTTGGATGTCCTCTTATGGCTTTTAAACATTTAACAGTTTGGACTGACCACTTTCTTGACACTGACTTTCCTCTCTACAGTTCAGGGGTCGGGCGGCCGTTGCCCCGGTAACTTAAACACAAGCCAAATCAAATAAATATAATTTTAAAGAAAAAGTGCGCGTCTGAGATCCAGTTGATCGGATACTTGACTTGCAGTGGGTTCGAGTTCGGCTACTGAACGTATACAAATGGGTATTTTTCAAAGCCTGTGTACGCAATGCAACGGTGGCACGGTGAAGGACACAATCGTGATGAAACCCGCAAGGTGTGTGAATCCTATAACTGCGATGGACATGTCATGTCAAGTTGAGTTAAATACGCTTGATGAACCATGGGCATTTGAACAAGCATGCCTCTGTCCACCTTGTTTTGGGGATAAACCTAGTGAAGTATTTTTTTATTACGATTTTTTTTTTATTTATGTTTTTTTTAAATTTGTCACATTTGTAATATTCTCTTGGATGCCAATGTCAGAACTGAACCAAATTTAAATAGGACCACACGAGAATCACCAGTTTTCAAATAAAAAACGAATCACCCAAATCGGTTCACACAAAGTCAAAAGTTTTAAAGGAACAAACAAAAAAAAATAACGACAAATTGAAAACCCGTTCCTTTTTTTAACTCTGTTAGCCCACAAACGATCTCTACTTATTGTCCGTTGTTGTTATATGAAAATAATTGAGACGTACAATAAAATAAATGGAACAATAATCAAAATCCAATAAAAAAAAGTAATTTCGATTTGATTTAATTTTGATTGATTTGGACAATAGTGAGTGAGACATTACAAAAGTAATTGAGACATTATGGTGTACTCGAGTGTGCAGCAACAACAGTACCCGTTGTGAATCTGGAATGTAAAAGTAAGGATAAGTATTATATATGATAGAGCGTCTGTGGTCCAGTTGGTCGGATACTTGACTTGTAACCGGGAGGTCCCGGGTTCGAGTCCGGCTACTGGACGTGTACCAATGGGACTCTTTTTCAGAGCCTATGTACGCAACGCAACGCTCGTACGGTGAAGGACAACATCGTGATGAAACCCGCACACCACAAGGTGTGTGAACCCTATAACGGCGATGGGCTCACCCCCTGTCACGTTGGGTTAAATACGCTTGGTGAACCGTGGGTACTTGCTTTAGCAAGTGCCTCTGCCTACCCCTCTTTGGGGGATAAAGGGTGAAGTGTTTTTTTTTTTTTTTTTTTTTTAAGTATTATATATCTGTCACTAGTGGACGCCCCGCGATTTTATTCGCATAGTTTCAGTATGTCATACAATCTATAGCACCCTCTATACTACACTAAGTCCCACAGGAACGGGATAAAAAACATCCTATGTTATCCTCCTGGTTCTAAGCTACGTCTCCACCAATTTTCTGCCTAATCGGTTGGATCGTTATTGAGTTGTAAGTGTTGTAACAACCCCGTCTTTGTTTTATATGTATATATACCCCCTTACCAATAAACGCGTTGTCACTTATACAACGGTAATTACAGGTCTACTTGAACTGGTTATTCCGTATTTGGCATACAACTTAAGACAAGTTAAGTTGAGCTTTGTGTATCTTCGAAATAGCAATTCCGCCATTATTAATAAGGCCCATAGATTATAATTAATTAAAGAATTATTGCGCACTATCTATGTATAGAGTGAAAAAAAATTGTGGGCACATGGGAACTACCTTTAATCATTTCATCATTCTATTGAAAGGCGACATTGCTTTATTTTTGAAAAGAAACATTTTTCTTTAACACAGTGACCAAGCGTTTGACTATCATTTTGCCTGATGTTGAGCAGCGCGGCGTACGGTCTACGACGGAGCACACTTGTTCATTAGATACCTAAATATAACTGCATTTTTTTATTACCATGAACAAGCGTTTGACCACCATCCTGCCTGATGTTAAGCAGCAATGTGGTCTACGATGGAGCACAGATTTTTTTTTAAAGCTAAAAATGTTCTTGTATTCCTTAAATGCTTTTCTTAATTTCAAACCAATTAGTTTCAACTTGAGGCACAGGTGGTTTGTTATGATGCAGAATGCACCATCGAATCCGGCAAAATTTGGTGACACACAAGCGCACTGTACGATGTTGTAGGCAAAAACAATTTCGAAGTACGGACTGTCGTATTGCTTGTCTTCGAGGAACATCAAATCCATTTCGTGGACCATGACCCGTGTTTTCGTATCATCGTTGAAAATTTTGTATATGATTGCCCCCGATGCTGACAAAGGGAACATGGCCGATAGCAATATCGGAATGAAAATCCAACATTTTTCACCAAACTTTCCCATCAGCAGTGCGGCTTCGTAAATCTTTTGATAGTCCTCACTCATATAGTTACCGTCGAGCAAATCCTTGTTCATAGTACTAAAGAGTACAGTGTAAATATCTGTTTTGATATTCGCGTAGAAGGACTTGAAGAAAAACAAGAAGACAACTATACCGATAGTCATGTTTCTGGTGAAGTTGAAAGTGTCGAGTTTCATAGCGCAACTGATAAGGTAGGTGAAGAACCAGAAGATGGCCGCGGAATTGAAGCCAATGACAAAGACAGCAATGAATGCCTTTATACGATTGTTGTGTTTGTTCGGGTACACAAGACTAATAGCCATAGCGAAGGCGCAATATTTGAATGTTTTGTGAAACGGATTGAATTTCATATTCGGTTCGTTTTCACCTCCCATGACAAAATCTTTTAGTGTAACTTTCCGAGGAATTTTCTCCATTATCGTTTGGCGTATGTCAAGTAATATGGTTAAAATGAAAATGATCGATTTCAGTAGCTATGAAGGCGTTGTTTAGGGCGTTGCGCTTGCACCCGACTCCGTAATCTGTTCAGTGTAATTTGGCGCAATTTAAAATCGCGGCTTTACCACACCTTATTGCACCGTACCATATGTTTTGCATACGGATTATTGGTGGAAAAAAACTTGGCACGTGAATAATTCACATTCAAACGTTAACTACAAAACATTTTTCACACACAAAAATAATAGCGTTCATACGTAACTACTAAGCCGTGTAATATTTTTGTTACTACTTCATCGGACCCACAATATTATGGCTAATGATCGGCAAGTTGTTTTATTATTTATGAACACAGTCGCTGCCGTAATGAAACGTGATACAAGTTTCTTTTGTTATGATGCACTACCGAATGTGATAATGTAAGGAAAGCCAGCCAGATACAATCACATGAAAGATTTACACACAAATTAACTGCAGCACAAAATGAAATGAAATTAAGAGTATTATTATTATCAGCATCGTGATCTTTTCGGACGTGGTGGATGGAGAACGATATTATATGCATAAACGATACTAGCTGGATTTCGTAAAAGGTGAATATAGAAACAAGACTATTAAATCTGAAACGCAACTGGGCTGGCCTTCTACTTCATACGTGGACAATACTCGCAACTGTGATGTGTGATCACTCTCGCGGCTCCTCCGCTCGCTAAAGATAATACAAATTGTACAGTTGTAACGATGAGCGGGATGTCCCCAAAAATGTTGGAGAATTTCCGGGTTTGAAAAGGTTTATTGGGTAATTTATCGGCGACTTATTTGCAATATTTCGAGAGAAGTTTCTCTATGAGTAGCTTTGTCCGCAGACTGCCAAGAAAGTGATGTTCACTTTTAATAAACTTAGTAGGCTTTACCAATGAACGCGGTTTATCTATTACGTCATTGTACCAAGCTCAGATTAGGTTGTCAGTTGTACGTCAAATATGGAGTGACCAGTTTCAGTAGACCTGTAATAACTTCGGTATAAGTTAAAATGCGTTTATTCGTAAAGGGGTGTATGGCCCAGTTGGCCAATCTGGACTACGAACATAAGATGATTGTCCATAGACATTAAGGTATTTTTTTTTAATTGCCACAATAAAAATAATTATTTGCGTTGCTCTCTTGTACTGCGTCTTATTGATATTTTAGTGACACAGGAAGTGTTATGAAAAAATAGGAAAAGGATTCATTATGTGTAAACCACAAGGTACATATGTTTGTTATAAAATGAAATAAGCAGGTTATGAGTGTGTTCGCTTTTATGTGAATAATTGAAATAATTCGGATGAAGTTACGGGGCAGTATGTAATATAACAGGCACTGGGGCTGTAGAATTACCTACATACATCACCAGTGCCTGTTATATTACATACTATCTGCGCGGTACCGCAGTGTTACTCACGTTTTTTTCGTTCCCGTAGAACTTTAGATAAAATATAGCCTATGTGAGTAACAAAGAATGTTGTAGCATTCTAATGGTGAAGGAATTATCGAAAGCCGTCCCTTAGTTTTTGAGTTTATCCGTCTTCTTTTCTCTATAAAATATAACTATATGTTAGTTACTTAAAATAAAGAAACAACAGAATTGATGGCAAATACATAGTTTTAGAGCTTAGTGTGCGCGTGATTCCCCGCAACATGGTGGCAGTAGTTAACTAAATCACCAGTGCGCAATGACCAAGTATGAGCGATATGTAAGTAGTGATTTCAACGAGAAAGCGTATAATTGTACTGAAGCAATTTTTACTTAAATCTCTAACACACAACTAGATACTAATTTCGGCAATGCAATTTCATTTTTAGGGTTCTGTCGTAATTTTTTTAAGAAGTGTTTTCTTTTTCGTTTTCTACAGTTTGTGTCTGTCTATTTTAGTGACAGTTTTGACATATGAGTATGTCACATTATCGATGTACCGTTCACAGTTATTTTACCATTGACAGACGTCATAATATATTCTAGCCGTGGCTTTCTGCTGTAACAACCCGACGTAAAATAACAGTAAACTTGTAGAAATAACATTTTACTTACGTGCAAAAGTACATTATGCACACATCAAAAAAGTCTAGGGTACAAGAACATTTTTTTTTAAAGCTAAATGTTAGTATGTTAGCTATGACGTCTGTCAATGGTAAAATAACTGTGAACGGTACATCGATAATGTGACATACTCATATGTCAAAACTGTCACTAAAATAGACAGACACAAACTGTAGAAAACGAAAAAGAAAACACTTCTTAAAAAAATTACGACAGAACCCTAAAAATGAAATTGCATTGCCGAAATTAGTATCTAGTTGTGTGTTAGAGATTTAAGTAAAAATTGCTTCAGTACAATTATACGCTTTCTCGTTGAAATCACTACTTACATATCGCTCATACTTGGTCATTGCGCACTGGTGATTTAGTTAACTACTGCCACCATGTTGCGGGGAATCACGCGCACACTAAGCTCTAAAACTATGTATTTGCCATCAATTCTGTTGTTTCTTTATTTTAAGTAACTAACATATAGTTATATTTTATAGAGAAAAGAAGACGGATAAACTCAAAAACTAAGGGACGGCTTTCGATAATTCCTTCACCATTAGAATGCTACAACATTCTTTGTTACTCACATAGGCTATATTTTATCTAAAGTTCTACGGGAACGAAAAAAACGTGAGTAACACTGCGGTACCGCGCAGATAGTATGTAATATAACAGGCACTGGTGATGTATGTAGGTAATTCTACAGCCCCAGTGCCTGTTATATTACATACTGCCCCGTAACTTCATCCGAATTATTTCAATTATTCACATAAAAGCGAACACACTCATAACCTGCTTATTTCATTTTATAACAAACATATGTACCTTGTGGTTTACACATAATGAATCCTTTTCCTATTTTTTCATAACACTTCCTGTGTCACTAAAATATCAATAAGACGCAGTACAAGAGAGCAACGCAAATAATTATTTTTATTGTGGCAATTAAAAAAAAATACCTTAATGTCTATGGACAATCATCTTATGTTCGTAGTCCAGATTGGCCAACTGGGCCATACACCCCTTTACGAATAAACGCATTTTAACTTATACCGAAGTTATTACAGGTCTACTGAAACTGGTCACTCCATATTTGACGTACAACTGACAACCTAATCTGAGCTTGGTACAATGACGTAATAGATAAACCGCGTTCATTGGTAAAGCCTACTAAGTTTATTAAAAGTGAACATCACTTTCTTGGCAGTCTGCGGACAAAGCTACTCATAGAGAAACTTCTCTCGAAATATTGCAAATAAGTCGCCGATAAATTACCCAATAAACCTTTTCAAACCCGGAAATTCTCCAACATTTTTGGGGACATCCCGCTCATCGTTACAACTGTACAATTTGTATTATCTTTAGCGAGCGGAGGAGCCGCGAGAGTGATCACACATCACAGTTGCGAGTATTGTCCACGTATGAAGTAGAAGGCCAGCCCAGTTGCGTTTCAGATTTAATAGTCTTGTTTCTATATTCACCTTTTACGAAATCCAGCTAGTATCGTTTATGCATATAATATCGTTCTCCATCCACCACGTCCGAAAAGATCACGATGCTGATAATAATAATACTCTTAATTTCATTTCATTTTGTGCTGCAGTTAATTTGTGTGTAAATCTTTCATGTGATTGTATCTGGCTGGCTTTCCTTACATTATCACATTCGGTAGTGCATCATAACAAAAGAAACTTGTATCACGTTTCATTACGGCAGCGACTGTGTTCATAAATAATAAAACAACTTGCCGATCATTAGCCATAATATTGTGGGTCCGATGAAGTAGTAACAAAAATATTACACGGCTTAGTAGTTACGTATGAACGCTATTATTTTTGTGTGTGAAAAATGTTTTGTAGTTAACGTTTGAATGTGAATTATTCACGTGCCAAGTTTTTTTCCACCAATAATCCGTATGCAAAACATATGGTACGGTGCAATAAGGTGTGGTAAAGCCGCGATTTTAAATTGCGCCAAATTACACTGAACAGATTACGGAGTCGGGTGCAAGCGCAACGCCCTAAACAACGCCTTCATAGCTACTGAAATCGATCATTTTCATTTTAACCATATTACTTGACATACGCCAAACGATAATGGAGAAAATTCCTCGGAAAGTTACACTAAAAGATTTTGTCATGGGAGGTGAAAACGAACCGAATATGAAATTCAATCCGTTTCACAAAACATTCAAATATTGCGCCTTCGCTATGGCTATTAGTCTTGTGTACCCGAACAAACACAACAATCGTATAAAGGCATTCATTGCTGTCTTTGTCATTGGCTTCAATTCCGCGGCCATCTTCTGGTTCTTCACCTACCTTATCAGTTGCGCTATGAAACTCGACACTTTCAACTTCACCAGAAACATGACTATCGGTATAGTTGTCTTCTTGTTTTTCTTCAAGTCCTTCTACGCGAATATCAAAACAGATATTTACACTGTACTCTTTAGTACTATGAACAAGGATTTGCTCGACGGTAACTATATGAGTGAGGACTATCAAAAGATTTACGAAGCCGCACTGCTGATGGGAAAGTTTGGTGAAAAATGTTGGATTTTCATTCCGATATTGCTATCGGCCATGTTCCCTTTGTCAGCATCGGGGGCAATCATATACAAAATTTTCAACGATGATACGAAAACTCGGGTCATGGTCCACGAAATGGATTTGATGTTCCTCGAAGACAAGCAATACGACAGTCCGTACTTCGAAATTGTTTTTGCCTACAACATCGTACAGTGCGCTTGTGTGTCACCAAATTTTGCCGGATTCGATGGTGCATTCTGCATCATAACGAATCATCTGTGCCTCAAGTTGAAACTAGTTGGTTTGAAATTAAGAAAAGCATTTAAGGAATACAAGAATGAAGTGGATTTGGAGTTGAGGGTTAAGGAGGCAATTCATGATCACCAACAAGCTTTGACTTACTACGAGCAAATTCAGGAAGCGTACGGCGGATGGTTGTTCGCGGCCTTTCTTTTGACGTCCACGGTTGTGTCATTCAATCTATACCAACTGTCGTTGAATGGCGGTTCTGATCCTATCTACACGATTTTCGCTCTTTGTGCGGTTGCTCATACGTTTACGCCGTGCTATTTTGCTAGTAACCTTATTCAGGTAAGCCCAATGCCACTGAAGGCCAGCGGGTCTTTCATCATAACACCGACTGTACATTGATTGAAATAGGTAGCTGCACCCCGCAGATTCACCCGCCACTCCTATAGTCAAGCCTAAATATTATTTCCTTCAATGGAAGAATTTTAAATTATACCTACATAGTTTCATACATAGGCACTACATTGTACCTTGGCCAGTACCAACGAACATCTTTCAACCCAACGCCTGCACCCGAAATAGAACCTAGAATTATGCGATTGTTTGTGTAGTAGAAACGAGGCCACTGTCTTTAATTAAAAATGCAGAATATGTCTCCGGTTTGTACAATGTATATTATGATGACGCAATGGCGTGACTTATCTATCACCCGGTTGCCTAGACTTAGATCATTAAAGTTGAATAAAATATTTTTACAGACGGGACATGACCTTTGCAACGAAATCTATCTCTCAAACTGGGAGAGAACTGGGAACGTGAAAGTTACAAAAATGCTGGTGTTCATGCTAGCTCGTCAACAAAATGATTTGCTGCTCTCTGGAAAAGGCGTTGTGATATTCAATATGGAGCTCTTCGTCTCTGTCATGCAAACTTCCTACTCTTTCTATACTCTGATTAGATCTTAGATATATTGACTAAAAGTGTATGTACCAACCTAATCCTACGGTTTCAAATTGTAAACCATTTTAGGCGTAATGAAGGCTTTTATGTTTTTCTAGTCAAATTCTTTGCATTTCTGAGTTATGGTTAGAAAGTGGCAAACTATTCAACATGCATACACTATTGACTATTTGTTACCTTTTTAACTGAACAATATCTAAAATTGCACCTATATGTTATTTCCATAAGAATCGTTTGCATTTTAGAAACTACTTTTGTCGACATAACATATCCATAATAATTAGCAATAGATGGGAATACCCTAACATTTCATTTTATGTACAATTTTGTGTTAGCTATATTTATTAAATTACTTCATCTGCACATGACACAACAAGACTAATTACTTAATTAATATCATGCGTTGTAACTAATCATGCCTTTAATACTCTTAACTAGCCATGTAAAATACTTGTCCTTAATATATATGCAAACAAAGACAAACTAATCCGCGCTCGCTTTTGTCCGAGCAGCTCAAAGACAACCGGCAAATTGGTACTTGGTCAAACAGCCAATGGCACGCATCGTGACCCGAGCGAGCGAAAATGCAGAGCAGACCGGCATACCCCAAACGATAGCAAAAGTGTTTGGCGACCCTGGTGCCCCCTCTCCCCCTCTCGCTGGTAGTGGGGGCTCAGCTCCCTTCACCTTCGCGCGTGCATACCAACTGCACGACCAATGACTGTCCGCCCCTAGCCGGCGAAAGGTTTTATATAGAAGTGGAATTCGCACAGTCAAATTGCTATAAGTCGAAATATAGGGTAGTCGGGCGGAGGTCTCGGTATAGTGTGCTCCGCTAACGAATCCGTCACTTGCCGCAGTGTTTCTGGATTGATCGCGCTCGAACCAGCGGGCATGTGGAGCCGGTAGCTTTGTGTCAATATATATTTTTAAATAAAATATATTAATTCAAAATACAGTAATAATTGACTAAGTGGTGTTTATCATGGGGTGCAGTGCGAGGTACTGTTTACTTGCGCTAGTCGTGTGCCTTGCTGTGGAGCAAGCGTGCGCTGTAAGGGTTGTGCCGAAAAGAAAGAAAGGTAAGTGGAATTTATTTTCGCGTGTTGATTGAAACTAGGAAGCATAGTCTGTGCTGTAACAGTAATCTGTAGTGAAACGTGATGGTCCGGCCGGAGCTGCACACAATAAGTATATTTAATTACTGCCTCACATATGCACATGAGCATGACAAACTACGAAGTAAACAAGGAATGTTGTAGCGAGCACGCAATTGGCCCACGAAAATTGCATTAACTGATAACAATTTGACATCATTACTGAGTCATTTCCTTGCATTTTCATCCTTAGATTTTTTTATTTTCGAATATTTGTTTCATGGTCAAATATTTCATGATTCTACGCGTATTTAAGAATCGTTTCCGCTATAAACTTTTATTTGTTTTAATTGAATTCAAATGTATAATTAAGCTTACACGTTACCACAGTAGGAGCGATGCAATGCGACAACCGCTACATATTTTTGGGATTCAGAAAATCTCGTTTTACAAGACATTTTGACCAGAGATGGTCTGACAGATAGTTCATATTGTATCAGGTCTTGCACTACATTAATTCTGAACTAAGATAAGGGCTTTAGATGGTATGTTAACAGTAAAGTGTCTATGTGGTATTCACCAAAAAAGGCAAAACCTTTGCTCCAGATTTTGTGGCATTTATTTCGCACCTTCTTCATTAATGCCTTATTAAAGAGTGTTGCAACATATTTATTAGCATAAAACGAGGATGTGGTGTTGCAAACATTGAAAACGAATATAGTGCAGATTCATTATCAACTTGTGCCTTCGAAGGTTATTTTAATAATAAGTATTAAAAAAAATTGCTTTAAATGTGCAATATTCGGTTATTGTTATACGGTTATTTTTACGTATCAGTTATATTGAATAGTAAATAAATATCTTTATAACTTAATCTTTTATAAATGTTTGACTGAACATTAAGCATACATCGATTTTTTATTATTAAATTTATAACACATGTCTGGATTTTAATATGTAAACAAATATTTACTAATAAGTACAAATAACAAAATATAAGGTATTAGTTTTAAGATAGGATTAGTAATTGAAAAACCCTGTGCATACAATCATTACTCTAATCTTCACAAGTTGTTTGTTACAAAAACACCTAACAAGCCAATTAAAATTTAAAAAAATATTCTATATCGCAAATCTGGATTTCCAATACGATTTTCCATTACGCGACATTTTTTTTTTTATTCCAAAACAATGTCAACCATTTCCAACTAATTACGCGTCGCAAAACGTCAAGACCAAGTAAAGCAAAATTTATTGGTTTCCTTCAAACCCTGCCTGACGGTGGAATGCTGGCTTCAGGCACCCGTCCGGATTGCCATCGACTAATCAGTGCCTATGTCTATGTAGGACGTGGACAAACTAAACCCACCACTATCATTCCAAGCTGGTCTCACCTTACTACGTAAATACTCAACCAACAAAGACCAACATAGAATGGTTGTGGTTAGAAAAAGATGTACATGCGAGTGAGATCGCCGGAGTCTGTCCGGTTTTCACTACATCGAGCAGTGACGTATTTTTTTTTTACTATTCACGCGTTTTCCAAATCGCCAGTGTTCTGTTGCAAATCGAATTAGAGATTTTTATTCAAATTGATTATCCGCTTACGTAAAATACCTTAGTGAATTTACGTGAGTGACCCTATTAGGTGTATAGTTTAGATAAAGATTGATGTCATGTCAATCAGAGATGTCAATCTAATGAAATAGCGTATGAACTCGTCATAACATACACTGGTATATTGAATAATCGGGATTATCCCTCTCTTTCTCAACAGTCCTTTCTGTTACCACTGTGAGATTTAGGACTATTCAAACTAAAACGGTTAAGAAATAAGTGAAAATTGCAATTTTATTTTAACTATAATGCTAAAACATACCTAACAAAGTAATAAAAATAAAACATAGGAATATTTTACCGAAAATCCCACGGCAACGACTTTGTCCTATGTCCAACAGTAAACAAAACATGAAATAAGATAATGGGGTAAATGGAGGCTTATGATCTCTGCCTACCCCTCTGGGAAACTGACATGAGATTACGCAGCTCACTTAGTAGGCATACATAAACTCACGTTTGTTATTTCTAATGTGGTGAAAAGAACCTTTGGGGCTTCCAAGGTCACTTTTATCCGGATGGGTTTACATGGACCCATAATTAGGACACATAATAACGTGGTGATTGGTCAAGCTCATTAACTATTAATCCCCTTTGGTACCCCAGATATCCTTAAGTCTACGTTGTACGCTTGTGTATTGGTTGAAATATATCTGGGTATATGCTCTAAGTATAACTCACTATATTATATACATATAACTATACTTCGAAGCTATTATTTCTAAAACTATTGCTTATTAGCCATAAGTGGTATATTTATATAGAAAAAAGTAATACAGTTATTCTATTTTCGTATATTTAACCTACGTACAATAATAAATTAACATAAGTCGAACGCGAATTGTAAATTTTCTTCTCTAATTGGAACAATCTAAACAACCCGCCAGACAATAGAAAATGTAGAGCTACAAAATCGTAAAAATATTAATAATTTAATCTACATTAATATGGATATAGTATGCTAATGCTGTTATTTTCCATGCGATTAGAACAATACAATACAATTCGACACACAAACAGATTAAAGCGAAACAACATTGTCATTATAAAAATGATATAAAATGCTGTGAAATAATTGAAATATAGTAGTACCTTTGGATCCTTCACTGGTACTCTGCTTTCGCATTTCATACAGTGTTCGTTTGGGGAATAATCAAAGTCACTGCAATTCCCTTAAAAAGTGTCATCGCAATGGGGTACAGTGTGAGGCAATGTATACTCGCACTCGGTGTGTTCTTGACTGTAGAGCAGGCGCTTGCTGTTGTTGTTCTTGTGCAACAAAATTCAGGTAAAAGCCAACAGCCTATTTCATTACAGTACAATCGACAAAATGACATTCATGACCCACCGTAAGTGCTATTTTGCTACAGACAGTACATTAGTATAAGGTTCAAAATCTCGCGACTTTTCTAAGCTGACACTGTCAGTCAGACACTTGGCGGATTTTTGACGCAAATCTCTACGACGCGGGTCATGAATTGTATTTTTTGGCTGTATGAGCGGGCCACCTAGAATGTGGTCTATATCAGTAGACACGTCATATTGTGTCACTAAAGCATAAAACCCCTTCCTACACCAACCGTGTATAGGAATTTACACACAACCAAAACTGTGGCCCATTTTTCAGCTTTTCCTGGTGTGCAAGAATTTTTTTTTTGTATTTGTGGCCCCTTTATTGCACATAAATTATTTTTTGTTATATTCTAGCTTACAACATTAACTCAAGTGAGTTAATGTCTAATGCCATTAATTTGAGTTTCAACCTTAGGGTGGTAGATGACCGACTCTATACCTTTTGAGTTTAAGCTAGTTAGGGGCAATTTGCCTAGAAAAGACACTGTCCTGGCTCTAGGAATTATGGACACAAGATTTTGTTGCCTTTAAAATATTTTTTTTCGAATTTCTAGTCAAATTATGATGTGTAGCGACATCTGTATTTGAAGAATATGATTTTATAACCCCTTGCAATCAAGAAAATATTTCATGTTAGATCAATACTAGCAAAAAGATCAATTAAAATTACAGAACACACGGTCCAATTTCAAAATCCAAAACACTCTGCATTACCAAACCAAAGTAATGAGTTATGCAGTATTTTTTAAATTTCCTTCAACAAATCCAGCAGTTTTTTTAGGATGACTCGGCAATGACAATAGGCATTTTAGATAACCGATCCAAATGCTAGCCATGATCGTGCCTAAGAGGCTAAATGGCAGCACGAAAGTGTTTTACCCAAGTAGTTTCGAAAGTCTCTTTATTCTTGTTAAACATCGAAATCGCAATCGATTTTTGTTTCCGTCATCGTTCTCTCGAATATTTGATTTCAACACCAACGATTTTAATGATCCACTGATCGTAAAGCGACGTCCGGGATGCATACGAAACATGTCGTACGCTGTAAAGTTAATGAACTCTCACACACTAAAATATAAATAATGAATGAATAAAAGATGATTATGCACAACACAACAGCACTACGCCGATATAAAAATCGCTTTTTCGCCTAAACAATAACAACGGCAGAAACAAGTCAGCGACCAGACTTCACGTCTCAATGAATAACTAGGCTACTTTAGTTTTGCACAAAATAAACCTAAAGCATCATCATCGTACGTTTTATTTTTATTAATTTGTTTCACGTAATGTTTCCTAATTTGCCAATAGACTAATTTAATTGTCATGTAGCTACCGGTTTTCAGGATGATTTATTTCTTTTGTGAATGAAATCGACGATGATTCACAAAAAAAAACCAATGTTTAAATAGGAACGTCCTTGTCGAAGTATATGATGTAAATGATACATTTGGACATTTCTTCGAATTTATGTTGACCAAAAAAATTTGCTTTGTGAGCAAGGTGAGTCATTAATTTGACTAAAATTCCCATAATATACTTCTGGAAACCCAATGGTTATCTTTCGAAATACTGATGTCATGTTCTTTGCTGTACTATTCTAGAATTCCCAAAATTACTATACCAATACGCACGCACATCTTCCCGAGATGTCTAAAATTAGTCGATGGTTCCTGTATTTCTGGAAGGGGTTTTTAATCTTAAGAATTACAAATGTCAATATTTGCCACACAGAATCCAGGTTCTGTTATCAATTTTCTATAATCTACCTCAACATCTTCTGGTAGTGTTATCAATGTTACGTCAATAATTGAACTGGCGCGGTTTTATTATTTTCCACTGTCTGGTTTACGTTGAGCTTCGTTTCCTACAAAAGTTATGACAAAAATGGTCCAGCAATTATTAAACGCGTTGTATACAATTTTCCAGTCAAGCGTAGTGAGCCACGTCGCTAAAACTTGCTGAGACTTCTTTCAATACAGAAAAGGTGAAGTAGTGTGATACACTGCACTTTTATTGTAAACATTTTCTTGACGGACTCCACCTCGGATTTCACTTACCGCACATTGGATAATGTGATGTTAGTCGAATATGAAATAAACCATATTTTAATAATCATAAGATCGATATTCCCACGTTTACCACTTGCGCCGGGAACACTAACACGGTGATCTATAACAATATGTTTCCGATTGCACAATGCTATGTAAAGTGCTTTTTGTTTTTGTGCATTTTCGTTACATTTTATCGCTTTGTTATGGCATGAATTGAATTTCGTACGCATTGCTGAGATGTACATTTCGACACTCGAATTAAATCCTAAATAAACTGTTTTTAGTATCTCTATCTGTATCTGCATCTTAAACAAGTTTTCTTACAAAATTTAATTCAACAATAATTACTCTGTCTTTATTGGTAATTGGACTTACACGAACTTTGTAATTTTCGACAGTAAGATCATTATTACGATCGTCAGTCAGAAATTCCGAAGTGTTAGCGAAACCATACCTGAGTTGACACTTTCTTCGTCGCCGGGGTCACTGGCTCTGATCGTCGGCGTCGGATTCGATTTACCGAAGTCGTTCCATTAATCGGCTTGAAAGCTGATTTGTACAGTGATATTAACTTTTTAGTAGCCATTTTTTTCTGAAAACACTAAAATTGTTGTTCCAAAAAACTGCGATATTTTAGTCAAAAACCTGAATTTACAAAATCCTATTAAACGCTACGTTTTTGCTGTACATATTTGCTAGAAAATCGACCCGTTTTAAACAACGGACTTTTTCAACGGTTTAAGTATTCACAATAACGTTTAATGAACTGCAATGGGATGTGAAAAGTACATTACTGGACTTCAAATGTGACCTATGAATTAATTTTGAGTGCGGAATTTCACTCTTTTTGCCTAAAAAAGCTATAAATATCGAGCTCTCTCGAGTTAGTTTAATTATTCTTCTGAGTATAGCGATTCGAGTCACGTGTGTCAGGTTAGGCAGATTTTGACCCGCACATATACGTCGTGTAATGTTTATTATATGCATGTTGTATTATAACTGTAACTTTTAAGTTTAAAAAAAAACTACTGATATTTGTGGTGAGAAAGAAAATTGGCCCAAACCACACCTAAAAGAAAAATGAACCCTTAAAAACAATTAATATACAAAATAAATTTTAAACGCAATCGATCGTGATTACCTCATCACCAGACAAGCAATCCCGAGCGACCTCCTTTGCATAACAGTTACAAGTAAATCTGTAACGGGTCCTGATCTCGGAACTAAAAGAAATGATACTTCAGAAACGAGAGTAAAAGTTGTTGAGGTCATCGTGGGGCCGCTGGTGTCGAAGGCGACGGTAGCGGCGCGTGACGTAGCCGCCTCAGCTTCCCTTCGAACCGGCCGCGGACCTTGCACACCGTAATCCACTCATGACACATTCTCACAAGACATATCGCAGAATTGCCGCGCGAAGGCCTCACACGTTTCTACATTTTTACAACTACTTCACTCAAATCCAATTATACACAATCATAAATTCATCTAATACACTCTGATTCGTATCATGCCCCGACAATTTGTGGCTTTTATCGATCAAGTACACGACCATTTCGAACCACTCGACGGCTCTTGTTAGCATAATGTTTCTGCAACGTTTTAATTCAACAAACAGTAGGCAGTTAGGTACAGATAAAAAAAAGAAGGTTTTTGTTCAATTTTTTCGTGAGAACATTCATTTGGCGTGAACTTGGCCTACTCGGAGCTGGTTCAAGTTCGAACCGTCGATTTCGAAACTCGATATTTATATCAACTTTAATCATTCTTATTACTTAGTAGGTACTTTATTTTGAAATTGGAATAATAATACAATTCGTGAAGTACTCGGTCCAAGAAACAGCGTTACAACAACGTGTTGAGATAAAACTGGTATTTAAGTGACTAGATATCCTATTTTAAAAAAGAAACTACGGTTTAGAACAAGTCTAGTAGGAAAGAAAGTTCTGTTGTAAGGATGCAATACTAGTGTGGTGGCAATAGCATAATATTGTGCCCACATACTATTTACGACCATATAATTTATACATAAAGCGTACGCTAGTATCTAGAGTACAACTTTCAGTTGTAAAACTGAATGGCTTTAACAGTCAGTCATATTAAGTAACTGCCTCATAATTGGTTTCGAACCAGTGAAAGATATGCAACACAGATTGCATATTCTTTGTTACAATCTCAATGGCAAGAAATCAAGTGAAATAAATCGATTTATGTACGTACTGTATACCTTTAAAGAAAAATAATTTCTGTCGTGTTTTATTTTTAGTAATAAAGGAATATTATTAAAATATGAATGAAGTATTACGCCAGCACGTAGATAGTAGGTCTCGTTTACATAAACACGGTTAGAGAGAGACACATATAGAGTAGAAAAGCGTGCTTGAGTAACAATGTTGCTTTATTAAACACGTACGTAGATACTTTTAACTATATTTACTTAATGTAGTACCTACTCTTTTTTAATTTGCACTTAAGTTCAGAGAAGTTGTTGAAGAAAAAAAATAAAACACTCAAGAAAATATCACTCGATGACCGCCAATTACTTAAGTTGTCATGTAATACCTCACTCATTGAATATGGAACTATCTAAAGATGACTCCAAAATTAATGTTAGGCAGAGAGAAGAAACCTGTCCGCTTTAACGCACAGACTTGCGTAACCGAACGAATTTCACTTTCTTTTCAACATCGATAATTTGCGACAAATTATTTAAGATGATGACTAAACAAATGAAACAAATACCTGCCTAGTAGCGCATAAGGAAAAAAAACAAACAAAGCAAAATGATACTTAAATTAAATGAACTAGAGGTTGCACTTCTTGTATTGAAACACAGACAAAGCCAGAAGAAAGTGCGTCAAGATTTATCATCATTTAGAGCACTTGTTCACGAAAAAGCCATTACAAAATAATCTGATGAGGAATAAACACATTCATAGATCTAAATAGCGATACGGTATGCATGCTAGGAAATAAAATTGCGCTATTAACTAGCTAAGGTATTCAACATATCGACGAGATAGGAATTTCAAAATAGGCTTAGTGGCGGATGTGTGCGAGTCATGTGGTGCTTGCCTTGTCTCAGTGTCCAGTTTACGTACGAAGTATAATTTAAACTTTCTCTGTGCAAGACGATCGCCGTCTGCCATTGGTCAGATTTCCCTTTCTGAGCTGTTTCGCGCTCCATTGAGCTTCAACATAAGCTTGGACACTATTGCTACAATATTGAATGTCCACACGACACAAAGGGACAACACTGATTCAATCACCATCAAAAATAGAAGTGCCGACACCAACAACCGGAACCGTCTTGGTTTTTATTTAAACACGGCACAATTGACAAGATATTGTTGCTTTTGCTTTTATTGCCAGTATCTGTTAGTTTTTTATATAATTGGCACTATAAAAAATTAATTGGGATCACTTGAATAATAACTTTTTTTTTATAAAACTTAATCTTAGAAATTAGAACCATTCTAATTATCAATTTGACCACACATGTTACAGAAATAAATTCAGTCTCGTGTCGGCAGTCTTGCAAAATTTCACGGAGAGGTAATATCTTATCTGCAAATATGTTGTAGCATCGCTCCACCTTTACTGGAATCACACGCTGAAGAAATCCCAACATGTTTATATCGATCATTACAACACAAACAACAATCTGTAACAAAACACGTTTCGTAAATCGTCTGAATGAAGTGACACCGTTCTTAATAATGATGAGACGTTCGTTGTCTGGACGCATTTAGTCTTTGTCAGACGCTTTGTAATTATTAAGCGCATGCGCATGTAATAATTTCGTAATGAAATTTAAAAAATATGTCTACTGGCGGACCCAACAGCCGTTGTCATATTCTAACTATCGAATAGTGATTTCAAATTAGTAAAATTTCCTTGGCGATTTTATTCTTTTTTTCTTCCATAAGAAACTTTTGCCAATAACTAACCTTTCTAAAAAAGAATTTAATTAAGAAGATTAATCGGTCCAGCCATGCTTCCGTGATGCTGTGGCCAGGGGTAATAGGGGTTCATTTTTATGTTACAAAGATGTATATTTTGCATTCTAATATGACGTACGTGGCAGAGATTGTCCGAGTCAGTCCGAATACGCGGCGATGCGCGGGCTAGGTCAAGTGCGGCCGTCGTGACCGTGGCATCGGGTTCTTACGTCGTTGACTCTTCTTGAGGTCTTCACCCTGCATCAATGATATCGCGCACAGCATTGTGGCCAATATTGTCATGGTTGGCATTCATGCTGACGTTACAGATTCGCATGACACTTTTTTTGTCAAGTTTTACAAATAGTTAAACACATTATCTTTTCCCGGTCATGTTGTCACGTTCTCACCACAATATCAGTTGTCTACAGCATTTGCACAAAATGCATCTGTACAGATATATATTTATATAACTTAACCGTAGCTTAGATTACTTAGTAATGTTGAAGTCGCCTATTTGAATAAAATCATCGGTTGCAAATAATGGGAAATTATGAGAAAGTGTTGCTTCAAAATTGCAGCGACCGCCGCTAAAGTAATTTCTATCTTCCGCGAATAAACTTTTAACAATATCATTGTCTTTTCCAGGTACGTTTCCAACATCTCACAATAAAGCACTTCCGTAAGTATTACGTGTGGCGGCGTTGCGGGGCGGCGGCGGCGTATCGAATCGCTGCAAGTTTTTCTGGTGACAAAATTAACTATTTTGTTGAAAATTGTGTAAGTGGTGTGTTTTTTTTTTGTGACATTCGCTTTATTTGCACCGTCGCCGGTGGAAATATGTAAGGATTTCATAATTTGATCCACTGACATACAAGGCGTTCGGTATTTATTGGACCATTCAGTTGAGAACAGACGGCGTACCATTCGTAGACGTACCTACGCTGGACCTTTCCCATGACCGCTTACAAAATGTAATGGCGATTTCGTGTGTTGACCGCACATTGCTTAAGGACTTTACATGAATCGGTGCAATATGCCATTTAACACGGCAATAGAAAGCGAACAATAAGAAATCCGACGTACTTTATCTGAACCAATGGTTTGTTACGTTGTATGGTCGGGAACTTGAGACTATGTAATTTAACTTGAAGTTGAAGCCTTCTACTCTGTTATTCGCTCTCTTTAGGATCACTTTCGACAATTCATTAGTGAATAGTGTTATGTAACATAACACGATGTTAACGAATAAATAATTGATAGACTAAGGGTTTATAAATCAAATGCGTTTTGATGATAGTTATTTTATTGTTAACAAATTATGTTTGTTGCAACTTATGTACGAACAAACATATTAATTTGTATGTTAAATTTGTATAGCGACTATCGCAAAATCGGATCATTTATTGACAAATTATAGTAATCACTTTTAACAATATATTAATGTAACAATTGCTTTGCATAAAGCATAGAATGGAGAGCGTTCACACGCGAAAAAATTGCATGTATACTTTTTAAATCAAAAGAACTCTCATAATAACTGAATTAGATTTTTGATATATCGATAGATAAATTCAATTCACGGTATGTTTACTCAATATTTTGTGGTAAATTGTGAGTTAAGCTGGCACACAGCCCGGAGCTGAGTGCAGATTTATTACATCGTCTGTGAGCTAAGCCACTAGGAAGCGAAGCTATCTGACTTATCGGCATCTAATATCTTGATTTACGACCTCTGTCGCTTATTCAATGGGAATCTACAGGATTTGCGTACTCAAACAGATCTTTAGTAAAATAATTATACTACCCGACGTATAATATAATATAAGGTAATGATTTTTCATTGGAACTTTTGTGGTAACGCATTATAAAAGTACTAGTTGACCCGACAAACCTTATGTTGCCAATAAACCGTGTTTCTCTACTATTGTATGCATGTATTATACATACAAACCTTCCTCAAGAATTACTTTATCGGTTTTCTTCAGTTATGTACTAAAGAAAACCGCATCAGAATCCGTTGCGTACTTTTAAAAATCGAAGCATATATAGTGACTGACAACGGGAAGCTAATTTGATTCATACTATGTTTGGTAAATAATGTTAATCTAAACAACCCGTTAAAGATTCAGAAATTCTCCGTTTATACAAATTATCGTTTTTTTATGTTTTGGATCTAAAGACTATTTCTCGTTTACTTTATGCTAATGATGGATATAATATTTATTTGAAAGTGTTCAACGGTATAATATTTAAAAGTTGCGCCTACAACGTAATCTTAAAATTCCACACAGAATCTAGATTGGCACTTGTCGAAGGCCGACGCTGAAATCTTTATTCCTTTCACTGATAGTTTTTACAACTCGTTCGATACCTCTTTCCTTGTTTTCTAATTAAAAATTGAAATAAAAAAGAAACAATCAAACTGAGCCATTCGTCTCAAATAATTACTTTGACGAGTAAGACTTTCTTGTCCGCTCCTTTTTTTTTTGGACAGGTTCTGCTTCGACCGTAGATTGGCATGTGTTATACTTTCGTTTAAATTATATGAAAGTTTTAAAGTATATGAGAGATAGAGACTGTTATGTAAGAAACAGGATTTTCACAATGCTTATTCATTTTTGGAAAGACAAGGTTTATTTTGTCGGATATTTTAACTTTAATTTTTACAATATGACGCAGTATTTATGTAAGATATTAATATACTTTTAAATGTAGAGCAGTCTGCGGCGATATGTAGAAACACGCGAATACAGTCGATCGTACATTTCTGGGATATTTATTTCGGAATGTGGCGATTCAAGTGGAAAAAACAGCTCCCAATTATTGATTACTTCATTTTGTGAGTCGTTTTCACTTGAATTGTTGCTATTTTCAGAAATTTCATTAATAAAGATTCAGAATATGAGCAACCGGCCTAATGCCTGCTACCTTTTCTACACTTTACCATGTAAAAACTATAGGTTTATGCGGAAAGAAAATAGTATTTATGTACAGAGTCATTATTATTTTGGTTTTGGAAAACAAATAGAAGGAATGACATATAACACAATGTCAAAATACCTACATTTTTACAAAACTATGCCAATATTAGAAAATAGAAAATTTCAAAACATAGTTTTACACATCAGAGTTCAAATAGGAATCATATACTCAGAATGTATTCAAATTGCATTGCAATTGCAATCATTGAATATATCTACACTAATACTATATCACATTTTATCCGGCAGCAGCAAAACTAAATTCTTAGTGCAAACTGGCTAGTTTATAATCTAATTATATTTAAAAGCCTCTACGTCAAGTTCAAATTGTGTTAAATCAAGTTCTTAACTAACTGGAGCATATTTTATGTCGGCAATTAAAACGCTGCGTGGACAGATCACAGATTCCAAAATGTTGGTCTAATTCTAATATAAATAGCGTAATCTGCATGATGTGGTGAAGAAAATCTGAATTTTTAAACATGAATATGCATGCGGTTAAATAATATTTTGAATAAGTAGCTACAGGAAATAGGATCCATGTTTATCGTAATCATCAGGTTTAAAGACTTTTTCATTAATGTGTGAAAATATGTGTGAGAAGGCGAGCACAATAGAGATATAATTTAATGCTTTAGATATCTTTATTGATCAGACAATTATAATGAGGTTAGGGTCTACCATGTGAAAATATGTAACTGCGCCCCGCGGCGTTACTCGTGGTTTATTTCGTATCCGTGGGAATACCGGGATAAGTAGCTTTCGCAAATATTTTTTCTTAGTAAGCAATAGGAAGACGTTTCGGTCCATTACATCCATATATAGGTTTTTCTATCTCTAGTCTATAATCTCATAAACACACGTCCTTATTAAGAAACAGGTTTTATCATTAGAGCAATACTATACTCTCGTGCTATCTTTTCCTGGGTGAAAGAAACAAGGTTACTTTAAAAAAAAACGCGCAAGGACATTATGATACAATATTTTTACCGTCGAACATGTTTTTGATTATATTCGCGCCGATCGATATACCTGGTAAAATATTGAAAGAGACAAGTATAGATTTATAACAGAACTAAAGATAAACCACATTTTGCAATAAGACCCACAGCTCCAACTCTACCTATAAAATATATTATATCACTTATTTTGTGGATTTTTTTACATTGTCGAAGTGAAGGACACGTTTCGGATAACTTTTACTTTCGCCAAAATGGAGCAGTTCAAGAAACCTGTCGGCTCATTCCGTTACATAAAAGCTTTAATTACATATCTTTACGCCTTGTCCTTAGTAAAGTAATTTATATAAAATTTTACGGGGATCTGCCGCAATCTGACCCCTTAATGGCGCCCCGTAGGTACTTCATGTGTTGTAAAACTTGATACGAGCAACATGATTGATGACTTTGATTCGCTAATGATTTTTTTTTTTAATTGCACATCATAGATAGCATTTGAATAAACAAATCTAAAAGTTAATGAGAGGAAATTGTAATATTGCACACATCCTTTGAACGGTGAATTATATCTACAAAGCCGGAATGTCGCTGTTTAATTAAATGTTAAATTTTATTAGTTTTTACCGCCATTTTGTCTTCTGGAAATTGTAGATTATCGGCAACAGTTTTCTTAATCTGTCAAATATAATAAGAAACTAAAGAAATGGAACTACTTTATAGTCTGATCGTTGGTCTTCTGACTCGCTCCTTCATGTGTTTTTATTTAAAGAAATTTCCTCATTTGCTGAAACTAAGGTAGGTAATAACAATTTCACATTCCTAGAATCCTTTTTATAGTGCCAACTATAAAGATCAAGGAAATATTTTTAATATTTACGCGTATAAACAGAAGTTTTACTTTTGAAATGTTTTTAATCAAAAGTTAAATCACTCTACATTTTACAAAAAAATTTAATCGTCCAAGAGGTTCTACCGTCAATCGTATTCCCGTGACACCCGTAGATGTACATATATAGGGTTAGACAGTTGCGCCCGCGCAGACAGAACAAGTTCCACCGACGTCGCCGCCGCCGCCGTCGCTCGCTGCAGCGGGGCACCGGTGACAAGGTTGAGAAATAGTTCGCAAGTAGAGCACGCTGGCACGCACTATACGAACTTTCAAGGGTTTTAATGCAGCAATTTGCGCCGTTTTGCATAACATATAAGTACCTAAGTAACGACACGACACCTTTTACTTTTTTTAGTTTAAATTTCGTGAAACTGCCAACTCGATTGTGACATACATTCGGAAGTTTTACTACATAGTAGGTATTTTATTTACCGTGTGGTGACGGCGAATAGAATACATGTGTCACCACCCCAGCATAACTTTTCCCGTCATGGGGGTCGTAAGAGACGACCGAGGGAGCTCTCCAGAGGACGGGCAGCAGCGCTCTCTGTGAGTTAAACCACAACACCACTGCGCTCGCCAACCCGCCTGCCAAGCGTGGCGATTACTGGCATTTCACCCCAAATGACGGATCTCATTGGGGGAGGCCCTCGTCCAGCAGTGGACGTTATGTGGCTGATGATGATTGTTTTAGTTCTCATATAATTGACAACATCTTCTTGGTCCCACAAGAGCGCCAGCTACCTATAACTGTTACGCCAGGCACATGACAGGAAGACACATTATTTCTTAGACCTAATCATTTCTTTTTCCTTATCTTATTCATGTCTACTAAATAGATATTATTTCACAATTTCTTCGGCGTAAAACATATTATGACTTAGCTCAAAGCAATAAAAAAGAAGTAATGACTTAGAGTTAATTGAAAAACTAAAGTTAGTATGGAAGTAGTAATATTTTTTCCTGTTTGGATGAGATTGAAAGAAATTTAGTATTAATACTAAATTTAGTAATGTATGTTAATTAACAATAGTTAAATACATAATGTCTGTTAGTATTGCATTATTAATGCTCCGGGGGAGAAGTACATTTTGCCTTAGCATCTGTTGGGAGACTTAAACCTGGAGTTTAGAACATAATTTGTTTCATATGCGTATATTAACCTACTTATAAGTATATTTAACGGGCGCACCACCTACTACAAAAAAAGGATTTATTAAATACACGCCACAAAGCAATTTTTAATTATTGATTAATTTCAAAATTAATTTAGAAAACGCGATCACATACATTGCCTTGCTACAATTTAGCCAAGTTTAAATCCTTATGAATCTTAAATAAAATAAAATCTTGTATCTAATAAAACACGTTATTACGGCAGTAACAGGCAAGGAAAGAGTTAACGAAATTATCATTTTCTCCAAATGAATTAGTTGAAGTTGCACAAGTTTGCAAGCCCTAAGTTTAGAAAGTCTAGAAATCGGCGTTATGGGTGCAAACCCCAGAATAATGCTCAGCCGTTCTTTTTATCCTACCAAAAACTTTATGCGTTGTATTATTTAAAATTTGTGTGAAGTGGTTTGTTTCTCTTCATTGTTTAATCACTCTTTGTTTTTGGTGCAAATAAACCTTCCTATCTCTCTCTCTCTCTCTCATGCAACAAGTCAATAAGTAAAATATTTTGTAGGTCGCATTTCAAAAACAGAAGCCTTGGTTGTAATGAAAAACAATGTCTAATTTGCTCAAAACCACAATCAAATCTTAATTCTGCGTCTGTAATGTTGTTGGCTGGAGGCCTTTATTGCAACGTGTTAAGGTCGACATTAAAGTTCCGGCGGAATTGGGTACCTGCTTCAGGCAAGGACACTTACTCGGTGAGAATGTCCTGGAGTTGGTGCTTGATATACATTCCGATTCTCATGCAATCGAAATGAACAGTATTTCGGATAATGACAATTTACCTACTAGCCGGCTTTATTAGAGATCGGAGGCTTCAAGTGAAATATCAAAGTTTGTTTAGTCTTTTGTCTCAATAGTATATTATGAAGAGGCTAATGACAAAGACGCTGACTCTAGTAATACTATTGACAATAGCAGAAAAGATAAAGCAGAATTATGCGTAGACGAAAGTAACTTAGACAATAAAGAAGAAAATAGAGTACTAACGTTTGTATTTAGTATTGTTTATGGACGTATAACTGGTACAGTTCAACAAATAAAAACGTTTTAAATCATTTATATCTCTATCTGAAATACTTTTTAAAATTAGTTTCACATGTGCAATGAATAAAAATGATGATTATGACGCAAATCTATCGAATCTCATAACACGGAATCAATTTGTCAATTTTGATAACTATCTTAATATGTTATATTATGCATAACGAAGGAAATATTATAGTTATAATTAATACAGAAAATTATATAATTAGTTAATATTAATATAAATTACTGCGCTGACGACGATTGTCACCGAATATTATTATATAACAGTAAATTTAATCCAATTATTTAACCAGTTCAGTTCAGAGAGAGCTGTATTTTTATTACATTCATAAAATTACGTCAATAAACCCTTGTGGGGTAGTCTGATCTTTTGGCGAACAATCTCCTACGTCATTTTGCATGAAAAAATGGATTGCCTGTGCTTTTGCAATCAGACCCAGGGTCCGTTTTTGCAAATACATCTTAATGTCATAAACGCAATATTGATTGGATATTTGTCACACTTTCACAACAATATAGCTTATTGGTACGTATAAAAGCTTATAGGCAATATTCTTATTCCAATTTCTTAGTTCTCGAATTGAGTAAGGCAGACGGAGTGCATATATTTTTCAATAATATCCTAACTATATATTTCTCCTACACAACCTTGGAAAGTACACCTAGGATCTACTTGCAGGTGTTTCTAGTTAGTGCTGTGTAGATTTCGTATAAGATAATACACTCACTAATTAGTAGTAAAAATACTGCTGCCAGCTATATTTCTTCTATAGCTTAAAAAGCGACCTAGGATACAAAATAATTTGGACGATAGACTAAATATGTATTATGAAAATATATAGGTACTAAACCCTAGTTATCAGGCTAAATGTGGCGTAGGAGGCACGGCATCAAGGTTTTCTATGTATACCATTAGACCTAATAGACCTATCTAAATAGGTATGGACTACGTAACTGAGCAACGAACTAGTTCTATATTGTCCTGTTGTTGTCTCCTTGCTGGTCTGGTACGTTAAAATATATAATACAATGGTGTAGCATAAACCAGCGTCTAAAGAGAAACTCGATAATAATACCCAAACAATATTTCTAGTCAGGCTACACGTCTCTCGATTCCATTCCATCTTCTGTTTTAAAATTACTATACCTAACACAGTAAACAGTACAGTAATTTTAAGCTTATCCACTTGCATCATTTTCACATTCGGTATTATTTGAGTCGTTAACTAGTCAATCATGAGCAAACACAACATCAATCCAGTTGATGCAATTGAGATGATCACTAAGATCAACGAGCAAGTCATCAGCTGACATTATATACTCATTACCCATTTCACACGTGTTTGAAGGCCCACTCGTTGTCTTCGTGTGGGAACTCTGACAATGATCCTAATATATCTGATGTATTTGATTTCTGTTTCTGATGGTTTAGAATGAAATCTTTTTTGCTAATGGTAAAATTTTGTCGTTTGTTTTTTAAAAAAGTATGAATAGAGACTAAGATATGCTGTTAAGATATGGATAGGTTTACACCTATCCATGTACGTGTTTTGCAACTGTATATTAAGAGGACTTAGTACGTACAGTTTTCCCTATATTGAATTTTACCCTAATACTAATTCTTTGTATGTCGAATAGACAAAGTACCTAGTGACTAGGTACGTAAAACTCATTAGATGGCTAGAAGGTTTCTAAAAATGTTTGTTCATACTTTTAGTATGAGCTCGTGTGCTGAAGACTTGGAAGGTGCTTGCACATACTTGCATCAAGAAATAGACTACAGATATTTGCAATGCACCTACAAAAAAAACACTTCAGTTTTTTTTTTAAACCGTGAACCGTGGGCATTTGCTTTAGCAAGTGCCTCTGCCTACCCCGCTTTGGGATTAAAAGGCGTGAAGTGTATTTATTTTTATTTTTTTAACTTTCTCCACATGCATTGGAAGTCGTTTAAAACATTTCTCATTACAATTCATGAAAAAAAAGACCGGTAATACATTTTTTCATACGGATATAGGACTAGCCTTGAATCGCCAAGACACGTTAAAATATGTGAATGTAACATAATGAATTCTATATTTATTATTTATTATAATGTACGAAGAAATAAACTACAACCGGAGGCTGTGAGAATGGCGGCTCTTATTCATTATGTAAACGGAACATAGAATTTGTATTATATCGTATTATATTGGTGCACAAGAACACTTGCTTCCAACTAAGTAGGTACCACAATTCGTGACTAAGGCAACCGAGATAAATCTTAATTGACAGCAGGTTCAACTAAGGAACGTAAGCCCAATAAGGCTAGAATTATTCAGCACCATGATATCATAGTTAATCGCTTAATATTAGAAAGTTAAAGCAATGTAAGGAAAATAAAAGAAATAAAATATACGGCCAAGAGCTACATTTGAACAAAAAGAAGTGAAATTAACCAGTAAAAATTAAGACTTATGGCTGTCTTATGGATACCATTGTCAGATCTGAACCAAATTGAAATCGGACCGGCATTCAAATAACAAAATAAAAACATCGAAATCTGTTGTTTACCCACTGGAAAGTTTTGAGGAAACAAATATAAAAAAGAAGAAATACAATCGAATTGAGTAGTTACCTCTTCCCTTACTTATTGAAGACGGCAAAAAATAAATAATATACCTACTCTGAATGTTACTTTGTGAGAGTAAAATTTTGCTACTCTCCGTCAATTAAGATAAGATAAAAAGGCGATAAATACACATTGAATAAAGAAAAAGTCAAGAGAATAACTTGGCTATAATAAGAGATACTCGTGGAAGGCAATCTTGCACATTTTGTCGTCGATTGTATTTGTTAAATTAGCCGTTTTTTGAAACAGACCTTGTGAATGGCAAGACAATGTTAAATCCATTAAAATCTTACGCTTTCATACATTTACGGTGACTTGAATTCCGCCGGATTTTATTGTTATCATATTGCCAAATCACTGTTAAAGCTTGAGGTTTATTAGCAAACGACGGATTTTAGGGGAAAATAACAATGGTTCTTTTATTGAATAATTAGGTACTGAGAGAACAATGCCCATAGGATATTGCGTTAATGCACACCAAAAGATTCGATTTGTATGCGATGAAGATGATTCTTTTTTTAAAGCGCTTCAAGAAAGAAGTGACAAGTCCATATAACGCGAAACAAGCGACATAGGCAATAAGCGTGACATTACATAACAATATTTTTGTCGGTATTAACTCGCGTGCCATAACTTCTGGAAGACAATTGTGTCCGATGCTTTGGCAACAAAAATGATCTCAAAATCTTTAAAAACAATCGAATACAGACCCTTTACGTGAATTGTCAAAATAACTTATAGCACTGAGAAATATAGGTACGGTCGGTCAAGAAAGTGGTCTCAGTCAGGATCAGTTTTTGCAGACATTTCCTGTGTCACAAAAGCATCAATAAGGTAGAGTTGTCATATTGTGACAAGCAAAGAATGAACCTTAATGTCTAATGACATTCATATGAGTTTCAACCTAAGGGTAGACCAGATTCTTGACGACTGTACAGTTCCAGGGTATATTTCCTACCATTTACACAGAAATGTATCTCTATGTGTTCATACATAATGAGAAGTTAATGTTCAAATTATGTAGGCGATAAGTCCCGGAACGATCGCTCAGTATGCCGCGATGCAAGCACTAAACAATACCACACACACGGACCCCACATAACATACCCGTGTGAAACTCGCTCGCACGTTGCGTCAGATGCACATGACTTTTGCAAAATATGCGAACATAAAGAATACCTACGATTCACAGACGTTATGGCTATAGGCAAATAAATAAATAGAACGCGGAGATTTCATTTAATGTTGACCATTTAAGCTGAAAGTGAACGTTTGTATCTGTTCTGTACTGTCACGGGTAATTGAAATTTATTTATTTTTGCACCTTTTGTATTAAATTAAACTACTCGTAACACAGACGTTTCTGAAACTGGATGCACTGGTACAGTGCATTCAATAAGAGAGAAATACATAAAATATGTCTTATAACAGGATATTACAGTAGTAGTATAATATTAGCCAAGAAATATGTAAATAAATTTGTTCTAAATATTCTTAATGCATTTGATAAGAATTTTGAATTACCTCCAAAAAGCACTTTCTACACCTTGTATAAAAGGACACCGCTCGTAACACAGACGCTTCTGAATACAGTGGATTTGAGGTCTAAATGACAGAAACATAGATAAATGTCTCATAACAGGACATTATAGTAGTACCAAAGAAGTATGAAAAAAAATGTTCTGAATATTCTTAATGGATTTTATAAGAATTTTGTATAACTTCAAAAACACTTACGTTATGTACAAATTATAGTCGCTTATAATATTATGTCAGCTTTGTGAATTTTCACCACCAATCACCAAATCGTGAGTTTTTTTTTTATAAAATATCCACTTGCAATGATCTTAGGTTCTAAATAAAACGTTCCAGCTTCAACTCGTCTATTGTTTTTGGTGGCTACTTTTAGTCTGAGTCGCATAATTACTTTTCAGTTACCGGAGATAATGACGCCTTGAAACTTTGGCGCTAATTGAGATTTCTTGTTGCTGCATCGTATAGCAATTGTCTTTTATTTAGAAAGTTCATTTCCGTGTTCACTTTGTCTCAGCTTTAAGACTCATCGGGATGTTCAACCTTTTGCAATGACATAAAAGCCAAGATATTTTGAAATGTTGGCTGAGTTTCGTAATGTCTATGGATTAATACTGGAATGCACAGTGCATGTTCCTTTTTGTCTCGACGCCACAGGTGTCTAATCTGATATGCATTAAAATTCACTGTACGACGAGCGAAAAATGTTAACAGTATTTGCACTGCGACTTGCAATATTCTGAGTCATAAACACAAGTGGCTATTCTAACTAAAAGCAGTAAAGCGTTGATATTCCTATCTTTATTTGCATAAATTACTCCCTACCATGTGCAAACTGCATAAAAACCGCTTTTCCTTCCTATTTTCTACTAATAACTTTCAGATATGTGTTTTTCTCCCACATGATTTGCATAACAGGCAGTAATTTACTGGGTTCAAGCAATACGTTTAAATAGACTGGCATTGATTAATAACTGACTGCGATATCAAATAATGTACCTACTTATTTTCGAAAGGTGTCTACGTATCTCCGAATACTTTATGTTCAATTATATCTTCTTCTTGTCGTCAAAGAAAGTAATTTAGTTGATACAGAAGAACATGCTGTTAGTATGATAGGAAATTATTACGTTTCCACCAAAATAAAACTAGCTGCGGAGAAAATGTTATCAAAAGAGTAGTCTAATTGAAAACCAACGCTAGTGATTTGCAAAAAGATAGGAGACGGCGAAAGTGGGCGAAGCTCTAGATACGAAAAGATGTGTCTCTATCGAATAGAGAAATTGCGCGCGTGTGGAACACAAATTTGCTTACAGACGTGCCGCGATTCGTGGCTACAAAAATATCTTTGACTCTATCATTCTGTATGCACAATGAGAGAGATGGTATGACTCGAATACGTTGTCCGCGGCCTGGTGCTGTTGAACAATTTCTTTTTGGTTTCACTGTATGAGGTAGTTTTATGTTTTGTTAGTTCGTTTTTAATTTGGCAAAGCAGCGTTCGTAAAACGGCTTCTGTAGAGAGTCGAGTCACGTGCGCCTGATGGTCACTACGTGCGGCCGACACTACTGCATTCGTACCTAATGAGAGTAATTTTATTTTCAGGAAGGATCGTGCCGTTAATGTATCCACTACCGCAAATCTTAGCGTGCTGAGAGGAAATCGTTTCAATTAATCTAATTTTCAGTACTCCGCCGCGGCTAATGGTCTCGGATAAATTGTTTTCGGAATGACTAGTTAGCTCACCGGGTCTTTAGTATGTCTAGTTACATATTAATGGGGTCCGGTTTCTAAGATTTTTCTTTGAAGTGTATGTAATTTTTTATGGCAGTTACGCTTAAGTGATGACCATTGCGTAATAACTTCCGATGACCATCGACCGTAACAGATAGTGTAAAAAAGATCAAACAAGTGCGTGTATTATTAAAATCCGGTACTGAATAATCCATTTAATGAGACGATAGTGAAAATGTATTTGAATATGAACTCGTTATGCAGATACAGCCACGTGGAACATTATTAGCATACATATAATTTCAGTCTTGACATAACGTGACTTGCTGATAATAGCAATTAGTTAATTCATATGCAATTAAACAGGTAACTTACAATATTTTACGAACTATAATCAAAACTTATTTTAATATCCTTACCATTATATTCTTGTTATAATTCTGTTCAAACGGAATAACGTATTATACCACTGTATTTAAAATACGATGGAAATTAAATGAGAACATAAGCAACGTTTGCAAAGGAAAAGGCCAATTGACGCCACCCACTACTTGTAATCCTACCGAGAAGGGTGTGGTGTGTGTGTTATTGCTGTGTGGAAACATTTTGACCGTGAACAATTCCTTAATTAGCTGAAGTAAAATTCATCGAACGTAATAGCTTAAAGCAAATCGTAAATGCGTTATTGTGATAAGTCTTCGCTGCTTTTCTTAACTAGCGGTGTTTTATGTCGTATTGTTGTTATTTTTAGCATAAATATCTTAGCTGAGCGTACGTATAGTATCCATACAAGCAGCATTTTGCAAAAATGTTCAAAGACTAACTACTAAAGGCTATAATGTGTAAAATAGATTTTTTTTGCGAAACTGATTTGATTTTGAGGCAACATTATTTCAACTATGTATAAGTAATGAACATTGAAGCTCTGAATTCACAACCGGTTGTGGTCGATTAGTGCATAGTTCGCTCCTCCCTTGAAGCAACACTGGTTGCCTCATATAATAATTGACTGCCGCAAACAACTAGTTAATAAAGCGATTACATTGGAAATCTTATATATTGTAGAAAAAAAATTCCCCATTTATTTAGTCTTTAAAACGTTCATCAAAATGATGAAATACCATCCTTAGCTATCTAGACATGGAAAACATTGTACCAGTAAAAAAAACGTAATGTTTAGGCATTACAAAACTAATTTAGAAATCATCTGTTTTCGAAGATTCAAATCGAAACTACAATTTGTGAAAGCAATCATAATTTTCAAACTCACAACGCATTTCAAATTGCTAGATTTTTCCTCTGAGTGACTGGTTTCATTGCTCAAACTCAATGTGAAACGAAATATGAAAGGACAACGGTAAAAATCGAATACATGAGGCTTACCCAATGTTTAGGGCAAAAAAACTTGTTCGACACCAGTTACAATATGGTCCTGGAACATTATATTCAATTTACTAAAAAAAATATTTCACTTTAGTTCACTTAGCAGTGAAAACGCGAAGATATGAATAATATAAAATTTAAAATCCCGGGACATTTTATCCCCAAAATAGGTAACTAAATTATTACCCATGGTAAACTAACTAGTTACTAAACTATTAATTCAATAAAAGTCTACTTATACTACTTAGTTCAAACATAATCAGAGCATGTAAATGTCACCCGAAGCGCTCGCTTACCATTTTCTGGTGCTGATTTTGCTACTCACGGTCACGCCCCAGAAGTAATGCTCATGTTGTGGTAAACCATAGATCAGATGCCGCGGATGTGTCAAAATACGGCAACACAGTCCGCGCACATTTTAATAAAACTTGCACGATGGTTATCATTGCGATCGTCAGGCTCGTTGCTCATTCCTTTGTTGTTACTACAGCAATTGAAATTCCACAATTAAGTATTAATAAATCTCCACTAGCCGCTTCTGCATCCAATTACAATTTAATTCTGGTTATGGCTATTAAAACATCACAGTTCACTACTTTATTGCGTTCGTGTACATATTTGTTATGCAAATATACGAGACCAAAAACGAAAACGAACTTTTTCAAATTGTTAACAATGACAATATAAATATTGCTATCAAGGAAATTAGCCTTCTGCAAATTGACGTAACCGTTACAGACAACCATTGTATTTCCTAGCTCACAGTATTACAGAAATTACCGCACCGCAGCCGGTGACATGTAATTGACACAGTTTTTACAGACAACTCAAGCGAGGAAGCTGAGAAGTACCTAAGTGGAAAATAATTAGCCGTGCCTAGAATACCTCTGAGAGTATGATACTTAAAACTGATTTATGGCTCAATTTGGACAAATAAAGTACGAATTATTTTCCTTAAGTGAAAAAATGCGGTTCGGATGATGAGTTTAATTAATTGTACGTGTTGATATTAAATAGGATTTATACAATTTAGCTGCAATAGGTACGCCAAAATAACTATCAAATCAAAGTACCTATAGCAAACAACAGAACATATTAACATTATCGTCAAATATTAATATAAATTAAACTGATCAGATAATTCTGCACGTGAGATAAAACCTTCATTACCACAGCAAGAAAACAATAGTGAACAAATTTGCTGAGACTAATTTGCAAAATGTTCGTTTCCCTGTAACTTTGTGTCAAAGGGTAGAGATACTACCTCCCTACATCATGCTGTAAGACTAATTCGACATTAACACACCGCGTTACATACTTACTGGGTAATATGCCGTGGATAATGGACCTTGGTGGGTGGAACTTAATCGTGTGAACTAAGCCCTGTCAGTACCTTTACCGGTTCCTTTTACGCCATCTGTACGACATTGGTCTTTATCTCTATTGTCATAAGGATCGTGAAATGAACAATTTGCTCGTAGGGAATCATTATTTTATTGTATGACTGCAATATAATTTAGGTCGATAGCCAGTTTGTTCGCTACGTCGACTATGGTGGTATTAATTGTAGTGGTGTCACGATTGACATAAGGTGTGCCAACAGGTGTCTAAAGGGGACTTGTCCTGTCGGTTTGCACAATGCATTCTAATTTGCGTCTACAGTAATGTGACTTTGTTATGCTTGAAACGTTATCTCTTCGCTTTTGGTACTACCTTGTACAGAAGTAATGTGGAAGGTACAAAAAATATATTTTATCTGTCGGCATTTTGGCCTCGTCCACTGCTGGACGAGGGCCTCTCCCAATAATTTCCATGATAATTTGGGAGGAAATGCCAATAATCGGCATGCTGGGCAGGCGGATTGGCGATCGCAGTGGTGTTGTGGTTTGACTCGCAGAGTGCGCTGCTGCCCGTCCTCTGGAGAGGTCGCCTCTTACAGAGTAGATACGACATTTAGCCTGGATTCCTATTGAAGTAGGTACCCAATGTACGAAATGTTCCGAATCCGAAGAAGAAATATTGGTCCATTCGAATCCAGTCGCCATAAGAAATTCCATAAGAGTCATCATGCCTTCAAAGGATTCACGCTTCCCAGCCCACTAAGGTTAATGACCTGTTTTGACCCTAATTCTGTGACCTTCCGACGTTCCACTTTACTCGAGATGCCATAGACGTTTTAATAACTGCCCAATTATAATTTAAAAGTAACATGGGTATACATTATTAACTTATATGGAGATAGCAAATTACTGTTTACAAGCCAAGAACAAACAATGCAACAGATAATAAGTACTAACTATCCCTTGTATTGTCAGTTATTCCATAAAAAGGAGACACTTTCTGCAAAAAATATATATTTATTACAGTTATTTAGTTATCCATCAAGGCAGGAGGACAATAACAAGCTGTTTTTTTTTTCATATTATATAAGTAAAATACATGGTGGCTTATTTACATCGCTCAGTATGGGAAAGTCCAAAACTGGAATTAATAAAATGCATTGTTTTCACAGAATGTCATTTATACTTGACCGTGGGTACTTGCTTACTAAGCAAGTGCCTCTGCCTACCCCGCTTTGGGATTAAAAGGCGTGAAGTGTATTTTTTTAAGTGTACTGTCATTTATTTTGGTAGGTGTTCAAAGTGATCGCCCTTTTTTAATACAATATTTAACACTTTTTTTTGCATTTAATGCAACGGTGACATGGTTCATAAGAACAGATGTAGCTGTATGTCGTAAAGTTTCAGACTTTCACATACTGATCTATGTAAATGTAGTAAAACGAAAGTACAAGGAAAAAAATTAAAACATTATTTTTCCCGGCCCCAGAATATATTTTGCAACTTATCTTGTCAAGGCCAATTGAATAAATCAATGCAATCGAAAGATCATTTAATGTTATAATTAACAGAAACTATAGCCGTGTGACCTTTTAACTATGATAGATTTGTGATTAAACTGTGTAGGTAATATACCTACATTATATTATGTATAATTGTGATTAGATAAATAGATATGAAGATAAATAATTGTTAAAGCAAAGAAAAACATAGTGAGGAAACTCGCGTACCGAAAAATGTACTTGTACACAAATTACGTATTATCTGTATCTACTTTTCTTTTCATTGTTATTTACATTATATTACATAACACGCGTAATTATATGAATATATTATGTTTTGTGTAAGAATTGCCCATTGTCTGTCATTTTTCATTTGAATAAGTTTAACGAAATTATTAGTCCCAATTTTAAAATTTTAACTATAAAAATGCGATCAATACTTGAGAGTAAGTACACATTTTTCCAACATAAAATTCTTATTTCGTTTGTACTGAATTTTGTCATTAACTCGGCGTCATATTGCAATGGATTATGAACGTATTGTCTGTGATCAAAATGTATGTTCCATAGACAAAGCCAAATAATTGTAAAGCAAATTAAGGTTGAGGACATCTGAGTTACACCAGACCCACAACAAAGTTACCACTGCAATTACTATTCCTTACTATATTACTTTTTTATGGCTTTATGCTCAAATTTTGACCTTTAATTCGCAAAAACAATCATCACACTTCGACCTCGTAATTTCGTGAATAGTGCAAGTAGCAAAAAAAGAAATCTAAATTCACTAAATTATTATCAAACAAAAACACTAAACTTAATTCTTCTGGTAGCACATTAGTTTTATACTATTTTTACAGTACTCAAACAACGTTGATAATTCCATTAGCAATTACTGTACACAGTACATACAGATAGAATAATGGTATGAGCCGTTTACTGTATTACAAAATAACGAGCGCATAATATAATTTCATATTTGGACATCATTGAAACACTTACGATTCAATAAAAAACTGCTTTTGTGAAATTTATTGGCAATCCGATGACTCATTAGGGAGTAACCGCTGTGAGTGTGTGAAAAGAAAAACAGTGCTAGATTTTACCGCTCAAAGTTTAGGAAAAAAAATATAGTTTATTTGGGAAATACCTAGTTTAGTTTGGGAAATAACGAGCGGCGTATTTATGAATCAGTTTAGTAACGCAACGCGCGTTGCCACAGAGTGTATTCTTTGTTAGCTGAAGACTGCGCCCGCGCATTGTGCTGCAATAGCTCAACGCAACGACAATTATAGGGCAATTTTATATGTCGCTGGACTCTCATACAGGTACATTATGTGTGTCACATGAAAATTCATAGGACATTGAAGGTATGAGAGAATTACTTGCGCTTTCAAACTTATCATCTTTGGTAAGATTTATCAGTAACGTATATCTACACTACTCACCAAGGTAGTTTTGTACTTGTTGCATTGTCACACAAGCTCTTAATTAAATTAATCTTGAGGTATTTTGACATTGAATTCTTTATTCTTGACCCACTGAACTAATACCAGATGACACTTTTTTGGTTCGTGTCTGTGGAATTAAATTTACAAACAAAAGGGAAGTTTGGATCCGGAAACTAATAAGCAATAACAAAATAGTTGCCACTACTAATTTCAATTGACGAAGGTCTGTCACTCATACTTATATGGTGACGTTTTATTATTCCGTTATGAACAATTGAACTTAACAGTTGCAGAAGCAAGCCGGTAATATGTCAGCTTACCTTGTACCGATCAGATAAAGTGATCATATTATTTGTTCAGAAACACTTCACGATTAACTGACCCTAAATTATGACATCCTGGGTGCCATAGACTGATATAGGTAATTACATACTAGATATCCTAGTCTTGTTAATTTATCATAAACCTACATGCACATGAGTTATCGAGTGGAGACCGCGTCTCGACAAATGGAGTGTTGGACGCCCTCAGGCAAGGTGGACGGATGATATGCGCAAGATAGCTGGCAAAATCTGGATGCGTGAAGCGGAAAATAGATCACAGTGGCGTACAATTGGAGAGGCCTATGTCAGCAGTGGACAAATATGGACTGATGATGACCTACAAAAAACATCATTATTATCGAAGGCGAGACTCTAAACCGCGAATCTTTAACAACAACTCCATCTGAATCGTCAAATACCTATTTCTTAAATTTCATAAGATTATTGCAGACAATAGTGATATTATTTAGATAGATAGCACAAAGTCTATTCCAATATTACCTAAATTAATTTAATATGTACTATAATTAGTCTAAACGAATAAATTCTGATGTTGACTTACTCTTTACAATGTCTAACAAAACATTTTCTCTCTTTCCAGGTAAGCCATGGGCGCCATTTTGAAAGCTGCCGACTGAGTTAGGTGATAATTTGGTAGCAACGTAAATGAGTTCCCACGGAAAGGTAACAACTAATTGCCAGTTTGATGACTACACTACTGACTATACGAACCTGCAATTTTCATAGGATTCTGCTTTTACGTAGAATATTGTGAATTGCAATAGGAATTAATATCATAGATGACGGTGTTTGAATAAAATACGATAAACATTTTTGTTTATTTCGCGAAAAGGGAGGAATATTTTATAATAGTATTTTTCTTAAGAAAGAGATAATATAGCATACGTAAAACTTTAGCAGGCATATAAAATGTACAAGATCTAAAATCAGTATAAAATAATTGCTTAGTCGTCACAATAAACTCCAACAAAGGATTCAAAACAGTTTTTACTGCTTATAAAAACCAGAAAAGCATAAAATTTCTAGAGGGGTTAATTTGTGTTCCAGTTTATCTCACTTAATCAACATCCACACACAAACTTCTTCCGTAAGATTGATTACTTATAATATTCGCTACAATGTAACATCAAATCAATTAAAACACATCATTCTTACTACTTATAAACGTGACGGTTTTCATTCATAAACCGTAACAAACTCACACCTATTGATTGAAATAACTAATGCAAATGAAATTGTTGTAAGACTATCAATCATAGTTAATTTGTAATCTGGATTATTACTATCTGCTTATTTGTCAATCAACAATGTACAACTGTTCATTCGAAGCACTCTAATTAAATTAGGTACACGCCTGTATTATCGAATACGTCCTGTATATCAACATTCTTGCTCGAAGCTCTAAAACAAACCTGATTTAGATAACATTCACTTTCGCTCAAAATATTCAATCGATACCTATTCAAATACACCTGTTGCTCTATATTTTGCATAGTGTTTTGAAGCTCAGATGATTCTGGCTGTTACAATGTACACAAAAACCACGTGCCAGATATAATGAACCCCGCCCATTGCACAGTATTATGTAAAACGGAATCATTTCTTTTTTGCAAATCATTACGCACTGTTGAATAATGTACTAGTGTAATCATAATCAATCAAGAATGTAAAAAGAGCTAATCAGAATAAAAGCAATGCATGTTTGCGGACTCACGAAGTATTAATCATTTATGAATATAATCTTTTGTCGCAGACAATCGAATAGAATTGGACATATAGAGATCACGAGGACAGATTATTAATATATGTAGAAAATTTAACAATAGCTCTTGCAATAATCGTATGGCTTAATGATATTTGCTACCTACATACATACAAAGCCAATAAAAGTAACGATCAAAATAAACTGTAACTTGCATATTCTTTTTTTACCTTCAAACAGACACATGTTTGCACATTCCAAAATTCTTCGTGAGGTGAATGTAACAATTTTCTTAAAAGAGGTCAAATGGCTGCGAGACTGAGCGATGTCGTAGACAACGCAGACTGCAAGGATGTTAGTAATAGTCTAGCTCTCAAATTGATATATGTATATCGTTATCACTTATTTATCGTGGTCGGGTACGATGGTGTTAAGACTTGCAGCAGCTGTCTCGCGAAACTGAGTGTAATGTTACGTATCCAACTGTTAGAAATGAGCCGTGGAAAGGTATTTATCTGCACGATTTACTTACGTAAGCTATCTAATGGTTGCCTTGTAAACACAATTCACATAATTAATCTAAAACAGAAGCCTATCTCGCTCTCCCATGTTTGCCTCGTATTTATTACCGGAGAAAGTATGGCAAATGGCACGCGAAATCTTGCAAGAACTAAACTAGACTCTTGGAAATAAAATTATGAATATTAATCACCTAAATAAGGGATTATGAAAACAAAAGACAACAGCATTAAGCAACTACATTGTACCAATCAAAGAGAATTTATTTACACATATTTCAACGTTAGTAAATAACTCGTAACGAATTCAAATGTATTGTAGATTATATCGTAAGAGAATATAAATCAAACAATTTAATCTCGAGCAAATCTTAGTGTGCGGATCAAATGAAATAAATTACATTAGAGGTGTTTACTTAGCGGGTGTTGTAACAGAGAGAAATGTACGTCATAGTAGACAAATTGTCGAGCAGTAATGTCGCTGCAAGTGACAATCAAATAAATAATTCCCTTCCTCCTTAAAAGACACGCAACGGTAAGCAGATAATGATATTATGTGAAGTGACGTGCAAAATACATTGAACTATAAGTACCGCAGTATGTTTTGACATGACTTTAATAACATGAAGCATGGAATTGCATGTAACCTCGGAAGTACGGTAGTTTTTTGAGGTGTTTGTACTAAATCAGTTTCAATCAATCAATAATTTATTATACCTACCGACATGCTTTAATGGATTAAATGAGGAAAAAACAGCTGTTGCAAAGTATTCCACAAGAAACAGGGAAACGGTTAATGTGAATTATAGTGATAAAAACTCACGTCGAAATCGCCAAAAGAGTGTGAACAGAATCTTAGGATCACAAGGTTCATACTTTCGGCCACGTTTAGCGTAGCCAGCCGTGTGGTGACGCGAATAGAATACATGTGTCACCACCCCAGTCCAACTTTTCCCGCTATGGAGGTCGTAAGAGACGACCGAGGGACTCCAGAGAACGGGCAGCAGCGCTCTCTGTGAGTTAACCACAACACCACTGCGATCGCCAACCCGCCTGCCAAGCGTGGCGATTATTGACATTTCACCCCAAATTACGGAAATCATTGGGGGAGGCCCTCGTCCAGCAGTGGACGTTATGTGGCTGATGATGATAGCGTAGTCAGAACTTATGAATGTTAATATGGCCCTTCAGTTACAAGTTCCTAGCTCATAGCCGGGATAAACTTAAATCTCCAGATCCCATAGTCGGCTTCTACAACATGCCAGGAAGAAAGGCAGCTTTTATAGTTGATAATGGTAATATAAAAAAAATAAAAAAATAAATACACTTCACGCCTTTAATCCCAAAGGGGTAGGCAGAGGCACTTTCTAAAGCAAGTACCCACGGTTCACCAAGCGTATTTAACCCAACGTGACAGGGGGTGAGCCCATCGCCGTTATAGGGTTCACACACCTTGTGTGCGGGTTTCATCACGATGTTGTCCTTCACCGTACGAGCGTTGCGTTGCGTACATAGGCTCTGAAAAAAAGTCCCATTGGTACACGTCCAGTAGCCGGACTCGAACCCGGGACCTCCCAAATGGTAATACATATTATTGAAAGAAATAAAGATCAATGTTCTATGGAGATGAACACACACCATTATGGAAGAGATGAGAACAATATTGGAATAAGCTACGAGTATAAAACTTAACGTCTTTTTCAGGTCTCTTAAGTTATTATTTAAAATAAATGATGGATGTATTGTTCCTATAAACAATAATGTACGATCAAAATATGTTAGACTAGATTAGAAGAAAAATTAACTGCCTGTTAACATAATAATTAGAAAAACACCTATGATGCAATCGATGTTTTTACTTGGGTACTTCAACTCCTAAAGTAACCTGGAGAAACACAGATCCCTACAGAGCTTCCTGAATTAAAAATAATGAGTTATAAAAAAAAAATGTTTCTGTACCCATATTATTTACTTATTACCTATTTGCAAACAATTTCTTGGTTATTGTGCTTCCGTACAGGCTTTCGTCTGATGTAAATGTCCGGTAAATCGATCGCTTTCACATTTTCTCGCTTCAATAAACACGTCTTCTCCGCTCAAAATCGATTCTGCTGATGTAGGTATATGAAAAAAAAAATACATTGAACATATTTTTTCATACGTTTCTGAGTAATTCGCCAATTGGCCAGAGCCTACCATGTAACAGTATTAATTGAATGGTCTGCCATTACTAAGTACCATTCAAAATGTTACAGTTACGTGTTCTGTTGCAAAGGTAGTTTTTTGTGCAATGCTATGTACGTAAGTCACAAACAAGCGTTATGTATTTACCTACTGACACCAAATTTGCAATTCGTATGGAGAAAATACGATCCACCAAAGATTTGAAATATGACATGTTATATTTTATCTACTGTATGCCTACCCCTCTGAAAGACAACCATGTTTTTAAGTTTGTGGTGGTAATGACTTATGTATGTGTGAATGACAGTGAAATTTCAGAAAACGAATTTGAAAACCTTTAAATGTGTCAAATTGCAATCCAATTCTTAAGCTGTATTAATAATACTCGGTTTTGTCTTTAATTATCATTTGGCTTTCTTAATGTGTTCAGTTACTACCTACACTATGTATAACCTATGTTATTAGTAAATTGGACGAAACCGCACGAAAATGATGAATTTTAAGAATTTCAATACCTTGACTTACGGTTAATGGGTCCTCACTATGTTACAATTTTGACAAATCGTATGCAACTAACAACATGTCAAATAAATCCGTAAAATCAAAAACCAGAATTAGTCTGACATAAGTGTCAGTAAAGATAAGAAATTATTGAAATTTGTCAGTATTTGTTACATTGTTAATGAACTTGTAAAAAAAATGGTAAACAATACGCTGCGAAAAACAACACAATAGCTAGGTCATGTAAACAATGCTCTATTGACAGTATTGGTTTCGATTGCAATAATATGCGCATTCTGTAACAAAAAAAAACTTTAACAGGTGTTCTGAGTTAGATTCATTTCAGATAGACAAGTATATTGTTTAATTAATTTAGTACGTGGTAGCAATATTTCTCAAGACAATGCAGGTTAATAACAAACGCTATAATGTTATCATATGCAATCACTTTGGAGCTACTCATAACTGAAAAGAATAAAAAACTGACTTCAAGCAATAAAATATTAAGACTTTTGTGCTTTTGCTCATGTATGCCTTTGTCGCAACTAAACCAAATTTAAATGAGTCGAAACGGGAAACACCAGCCTTGAAATAAAAAGAGGATCATCAAAATCGGTTCGCCCAGTCCAATGATTTTAGGTACAACATAAAAAATCCGACGAATTGAGCTCCTTCTTCCTTCTCTTTATATACTGCTCTGTTTCCTAACGAATAACAATTGACAGTGAAATTGATCTACAATTACTATTACTTTTAGATCCAATTTTCATCGCTTGAAATCTAAAGTACGTAACCGTCACGTCTTTTAATCTCGAATCGGGGCATTAATACGTTTTCTTGATACAAGATGTAAAAATAACGCAAGGCACCAGCTGTTCTTCTTCCAACACAATTGATATTCGGGTGGCAACATTTTTTCTCTGATCGATTGTTCCTTGCGCGTTTGTGACGTGAATTTACGTAACTATGTCATATTGTTACATATTTTCCAGTTTGCATATGTTAACCAACAATATAACTTCTGAACAAGTTGTAAAGTAATTTTGAAGCATGCTGATTGAGAGGCTCTTACGTCTTTCAAGCAGTGTCTTAAATAATTATGTAAACGCACACATTCGTAACGCAAGCCCGTTAAACAATATGAATGATGAAGATAACGCGAAATTACATCTCAATAAATTAAAACTTCCGTTAAAAGAAATTACACTTCATGTTTCATTTCATAATTTAAGAAAACAATTGTGTTTATTATTTCGTATGTGAGAGATGGACGCGATGTGAAGGAAATAATATGGTATTTTCGAGATACTTCCTTCTACTACAGTGAGATAGAGATCTCGGTAGAAGTGTGAAGACGAGCTGCGGCGTGGTGATGGCTTCTGATAGGCTGTGTAATGGATGCGCACACGCACCGCGAAGCACGACTGAGGAGGTAAGTTATCATATAGGTACATCTTTTGCGGCAAAAAAAAACTTAGTGACACAATTCGTTAAAAAAATATTTCTAGGTTTTTGCGAAGTTTTGCATTTAACTATTCATAGATTCTAAGCGACTGGTAACATGGTATAACTATTCCGAAGGTATACCAAGCTCACAAATAGTCAGTTGTATGTGAATACCTAGTTTCAGTAGGCGTCTAATTTCATAGTGCGTACCGCCAGGACGTGGAATGCATTGCCGGAGTCTGCGTTTCCTGCGCAGTATAGTCTGGAAGTCTTCAAGTCACGGTTAAATAGGTACCTAATAAACAAGTGTGCTCCATCGTAGACCACATCGCTCCTTAACATAAGACAGGATGGTTTCCAAACGCTTGTTCACTGTGTTTTAAAAAACATGCAATAAATGTAGTATAAGCTATATCGCGCTTATTCATACAAATGTAGAGAAGGTTATTTTTTTATGAAACATGCACAGACATTGTAACTCAATATTTTCCACTTGTATTCACGACGTATGCAACTGCGTCGAAACGTCGAGTAAAATAACAAAGGTAAGCTCGAGCTTGTCTTTGATTATATTCGCGCCTATACCATGTAAACAATATTGAGTTAAAATGTAGAGAATTACTTTTAATAAGTATGTTTGGGAAACACGGTATTGGATTGACATCAACTGTGGTTTTTTCATGTTTATATTGCATAAGTATTTACTATAAACTGTCTCCACATTATCACGAATGACTTCTTAATCTTTCGTAATTTCCTTAATATTAGATATTCTATAATCATCATCGTTTAAGTATTTCAATAAAATAACAGTTCCGCTAAGTTCTCGGCCAATTAACCCAGCTGATATCGCTAGCTTGTGGGTCGCCTAAAGTTACCTCACCCGACATTTTGTTGCATAAAGGGAAAATTTGATAAATACGTGTTATTAGTTTTAGGTGGTTGTTGATAATTGGTAGTAAAATGATGAGTTGTAACACTTAAGTGTAGCCAGGGCCATATAATTACCTGTAAATGTGGCAACTGAACAACAACTGTATAATATATACAACATTGTAATTCGCACGTGATGTAACGAGTGCAAATGAAAATAAAAAATAAATAAAATTTTCCACTCACGATTTACAATCCCAAATCGTTACGGGTAGCATGGAGAACCTTTCACTGCGTGCTGTCCCTGTTTTATGACTTGTCGTACATTTTGGTTGGTTTGGTGTCGTACATGTTATTTTTGTCCTATAGGATTTTTTATCTTTTATCGAAGTCTCTCGAACTTAAAACCAGCGATCTAAGTAGTAGCATATAGCAGTCAAATATCTCAAAGCTTCTTCAAACAACAATAATAAATAGGTATTACGAAAATCCGGACTTCAACATCACCTTATTTACTTGTGCTTGACAAAGTCTATAGAGGTGTGATTAGGTCTGAGGGCCACGTCTGCTACACTCTGGTAGTTGCATCGCTCTGGCATGGCATATGGTGTGGTGGTTAACGATGTGCATTGCTGATTTCGTTTTCTTTTCACTGTGGTCCGTAGCAAAACATCTATGAACATCGTTTTCCGCTACGCTACGAGGCCAGTGCGATGCAACTACGCGAGTGTAGCAGAGGCCCTCAGGCCTAATCCCACCTCTATAAACTTTGGGCCTTACTAATAATGGCGGAATTGCTATTTCGAAGATACACAAAGCTCAACTTAACTTGTCAGTTGTATGTCAAATACGGAATAACCAGTTCAAGTAGACCTGTAATAACCGTTGTGTAAGTGGCAACGCGTTTATTGGTAAGGGGGTTTGTCAAGCACAAGTAAATAAGGTGATGTTGAAGTCCGGATTTTCGTAATACCTATTTATTATTGTTGTTTGAAGAAGCTTTGAGAAGATTGTTTCTTGATTGTTTATGAAGGTTGTTTGAATGAGTGCCCTAACAAACAGATGGACAGTGCCTGTTATCCAGTCAGCCAATCACAGAATTGATTTGTTTACTTTGTCACATTCGCTTCAAGAAAATAGACGTCAGAATTATTTGGCTTGTAAAAATAATTACGAGAAAACGAGAACCCTTACAATTTGCCTACTTAGCAACCGCTCTCGAACTTAAATGTAACTACCTAGCACAGAAAGCGACAAAAGGCACGCCTCGCCCATTATGTCACACAGACGAGAAATGATGTGACAAATTCCTAATAGTGAGACGACACGTGCTAGGGTGCTAACTAGCATGGTAATGCATCACATAGGTGAGAAACTGGATACTCGAAACATCCGGATAACATATAACTTTAATAAAATTTATAGAAAGTAGGTGACTTCTGCCAATCGAAAGCTTTAGTGCGAATGCCCAATTAAACGTTTATTTGTTACCATAATTTATTTCCAAAGTCAAAAAGCCTTAGGTAATGTAGAGCTCAGTAAAGACTGAATGATGGAAATAAATTTATTTGCCACATTAAATGTTGTCTGTCCTATTTGTATATTGTAACCATGGTCAGTTTTTGAAGTCACAATACGATATCTTTACCAAGGATCCTAATTAATTCATAAACTTTGATTTTCCGAAAACAAGTTTGACGGTGACATAACTCTTTATGATTATATAATTAAGTCACTGTCAAGTGCGTTTTCAATGACATCGACTCGACTTATACTATCATTGCTTATTACTTTACCGTCATGATTAATCAACACGTGATCTTAATCACAATTGAAAAACTATAAAATCCTGTATACTTGAAATACAAAAATGTTGACTGAAAACCTATAAAACTCAAAAAGCACCAATCACATTGTGTCCGTTTTTACCATCCGCAGTTCTATTACTTTGGCTTGGCGTAATAATTGTTTGGTCGAGAGAAAATGTATACATTTCTTCCGTGTAAAGTACTTGGACCGCAGTAGTAGAGCATGGGGTGAACATTTTAAACGGCGAATTACAAAAACCGCATAAGAAGCTTGTGCAAATGGCCGTTGGCTGTGTGGGTAATACAAGCCAGCTACTACTGCCTAATAATGTCGGCAAGACTAGACGGCTCGCCTGGACGTGGGCTGAACCCCCCGACTGCTAACCGCTAAGCCTTTAAGGCATAGGTGTTGGCTAAACACTACTTGAGTATTAAATTTCTGCTGAACATTAGTACCTACATATAACGAGCTCTTTCGTAAGACACTCGATAGATACAATTTCAAAATCACATTGACAATATCTCGGAAAATCTCGATTGTATAAATACGTATTATAAGCGCCTATTATTGTTCATTACAACGAACTCGGGAAATAAATTCGTAACGTGATTTTGTGTACAATAATGTTACTGTCGTGACCTACGAGCTGGTTACGTTCTTAAATACGAGGAAGTAAAAGCCAATTGTACCAAGGTCTTGAACTCCAACCGGACACTAGGCGCTGACAAAAAAAAAATATAGGACAACAGTCACGTTCTGGCTCTTGTTAATACGTAACAAAAGATATTCCAATTGTTCCTACGTTCATAACTACTAGGTATGGTTCAAATCAATACTATGACCATGAAATGTTATAACCATTATTATCAAATTCTCTTAAAACGGACATTATCGTTTTTTAATAAGAAGGAAGTAAAAGTCCTTATTTTGTAAGGACAGAGCACAGCTGGAGACCTCGGCCGAACTCAGCGCGCGCGCGTTACAAAACATAGTCGTGACAAACAAACGCAAGGCATTTAGTTATGCCCCTGCCCCTTTAAAGCCACTCACTCGTGGATAGGTATTGTATTAAGGCACCTGCCGAGACGCTATCTCAGTTGTCGGATTTATCTTTCACTATTATCACATGCATACATTATACAGCTTCTGATAGATGGCTTGGGAAAATGGTCGAGATCGCAAACGATACCTTACGGGCCACTAACATTGTTGTTTTTGCATGCAACCGCAGTATTCAGGCAATTTAGTGATCTAATTGCATTCTTTGGCGTAATAGAATACGTTAAGCTATTGCATCCTGCCGGTTCTAAGGCAAACTTTCTCTTTCTGTTGCAGAAGCGATAAGTAGCGATCAGTCTACATCGGCGTCATGGTGGCAGGCTGGCACAGCGACTCCTTACCGGGAGGCTTCGGCAAGCAGCAACTCGTTTTCCGCAAGCCACGGGCTGGTGCAGACGCATCCAAAGGACCCGTTCTCATTCGGAGGGATTGGAAGCACAATTGGGCCTTCAGCCAATCCGTTCGCGTTTAACAGCGGCAGCGGACCGCTCAGTGGCGGAATCAGGAATGGTCCGTCACAATCACATGCTGGAGCCTCCTCCTCCTCTTCCTCTGGAAAGCAACAGTTTAAGCATTTAGACTATACCATTAGTGCAACTAATGAGCTGAGGAGGAACCCCTCGCTGTCAGCGCCGGATGAGTGTGCGAGAGCGTGCAGGGAAAATGAACCGCCAAGGATATGCTACTATCACTTCACCCTTGAAATGTACACTGTTTTGGGAGCGTAAGTCAATTCTTTAAATTACTTATTTCAAGGAAAATTTTGAATTCGAAATGAATTATTGGACGATATGCATTCTCAGTTGACTAGTAGTGACTTGTGAGTCATATACCAACCCACTATGCATGAACCCACTAACAAGAAACATATTTTATACATACGTCCGTAAAATAGGACATTTGATTTTTTTAATTTAATATAAGTTCATCCGGAAAAGGTAGTTCTATAATTATTGAATACAGATCCAAGATTTATTATTATTAACTCAAATCTCATCAATGCAGATATAAACTGAAATGTCAGAATACTCTCATTCCAAATAACCCCTTGTTTTCCAAACAGCCAATTTAACTGTATTTAGTTTAATGGTCACGAAGCAAAGCGAAAGATCGTATTTAAGTGTAAAATTTTTGATTTCCCTTTTATTTCGTACGCAACGGACTGTCTGGAAAGTCTCATGCGTAACCGCACGTGAAATTACACGCACCGACATTGATTGACGGTTTCTTTGGCAGTTACATTCATTTTTATTGTTACATATGGATAGCGACATAAAGTTATCTTAAGTAATTTCAGACACAACTAAATGTATCATGCAATTTTTACCGTTGCGTCACAGGGTCGTAAATTATATCAATGTCACGTCGCGTCGTCGACGCATATCTCTAAAAAAAATATGTGGGACTCACGTTGTGCCGTGCGCGGGCGCAAACAACCGCCGACCCGCCGACCGACTTTACATTTCACACAATTCACGCCTCAATTCACACGGACTTCAGTATATTTCAATGCCGAACTTAATTATACTTCAAGTAGCCCAAATTCCACGTAGCCCAAGAATAATTGATAAGTGACGACAGGCGTTGAAGAAATTACTTACGAACCACACCACAATGGTTTATTCAACAAGATTTCAATATTTTCTTGTCTAGTGACCCGCTTTTCAGGTGACGAATTACCTAACATACAAAATATAATTATTATTGTTGTGTTACAGTGCCTGTCAAGTGTGCACACCGAATGCAACCAACCCGATCTGGTCCAACTGTCAATGTGTGCTTGCCGATGGAGTGGAACGAGGCATCCTCACCGCGAACAGAATGGTACCGGGACCCTCCATCCAAGTGTGCGAAAACGATAAGGTTGTCATCGACGTTGAAAACCATATGGAGGGTATGGAAGTGACCATCCATTGGCACGGAATCCACCAAAGAGGCACCCAGTACTACGACGGAGTACCTTTCGTCACTCAATGTCCCATTCAGCAAGGAAATACCTTCAGGTACTTATAATACAACTATTTTAACAGCACTATTGCGTTATGTCCAGCAGTGGACAGGTATGGGGTGAACAGCACTGTTAGAAAAACTTCGGCATCATTGATAATAATTGTAACATTATTTTACAGATATCAGTGGCAAGGGAACGCTGGTACTCACTTCTGGCACGCGCATACAGGTCTACAGAAACTGGACGGTTTATATGGTAGCATAGTTGTCCGTCAGCCACCCTCCAAAGACCCCAACAGTCATTTATACGACTACGACCTGACAACTCACGTGGTGTTGCTCAGCGACTGGCTGCACGAAGACGCCGCTGAGAGGTTCCCTGGTCGTTTGGCTGTAAACACTGGTCAGGATCCCGAATCAGCTCTTATCAACGGAAAGGGACAGTTCAGAGACCCTAACACCGGATTCATGACAAACACACCTTTGGAAATGTTCACAATCACACCAGGAAGAAGGTACAGGTTCAGAATGATCAACGCTTTCGCGTCCGTGTGTCCCGCCCAGTTTACCGTTCAAGATCACAACCTAACGGTGATTGCTGTTGACGGCGAGCCTGTGGAGCCCGTGCAAGTCAATACCATCATATCGTTCTCAGGTAACAATTGCCACGATCTTTAGGAAGTAATCATACAAAGCAGTTGACTCCTGTAACCTTTACTTCATGCTTCAGCATATATCGATGAGATTGTCGGAATTTCTGATAGGTTTTGCCTGCTTCGTTTTTGATAGGTTTTGCCATCATCAGTTGCGATATAATATGATTTTCATTGCGAAAATTATATAGCCGACGACGCGACGTCTATTCATATGTACATGTAATATATCATTCAAACTAGGTATGCGTATCTATAATACAAGAGCGATCAAGTCCCTATAATAATAAACCTATCATTAAACTTTAACCTGTCTGATACAGAGAGGCAATTTTGTATTTTGAAACTAGTGACTGTATGTTATGTGGACCGCTGCTGCTGGGCCTAGCTAATGTATCGGACAATAATTCCAGGAGAGCGATACGACTTCGTCATTGAGGCCAGGCAAGGTTCCGGAGCATACTGGATTCAAGTGCGTGGTCTGGGAGAGTGTGGTGTGAAGCGAGTCCAGCAGCTGGCTATCCTACGCTACGCTAGGGGTCCGTACCAGCCGGCGACCCCAGCGCCCACGTACGACGTCGGCGTGCCTCAGGGTGTCGTAAGTACAGCACAAAAACCTAATTGTAAATTATCCTCGCCAGTGTATGATACTAATAGTGCCATTAAAGGCACGAGTAGAACTAGTAGACAGGTATTCGTTAATGTTGTAAATACTTAGCTCCCACAACGCACTTGAATTTATTAAATTATTAGAGTGTAGTGACAGGTCTATTGGCCGGTTAATGGCTCGTCATGAATCCCCTCAGTGTGCACGGACACGCGCCCTCAGCCATTAGCGGATATTGCGCACCGGCTCTCAACGAACCAGTATATTTATCAAGTGGTCCTTTATAAATGCCCCACTTTGTAATAAATGCTGTCAATGTGAAGCAGTTGATTGCAATACATTGACATTTCACGAGAAATCAATTATATCCCCAAGTCCTATCCTAAAATTATTATAGCCAGTGGAATTTTAATGCATTCCTTAGACATGGTTGCGATTTGTACATAAATACTATGCACATTTTTTACGTAGTGGTATTTCAAGTAGTTTTATTGACAACAAAAACTGTAGTATGTACTTAGGTTAAATGTAGTTTTGTTTGGTTATTTTGCACTTTAGTAATTAATTGCACGACCCTTTCTCCCTCACTAACTGAACAGGTGATGAACCCCCTGGACGCCATATGTAACCGGCCGAGAAATGACGCCGTGTGCGTGAGTCAATTGAAGAACGCCAAGAATATCGATCCTGCAATCCTCCAAACAAGGCCCGACGTAAAAATCTTCTTGCCCTTCCGATTCTTCGGATACAGACCGGAAGATCTGTTCCAGCCTAACACGTACAACAGGTTCTTGGGTAAGATACACAACTGTTTACTGTAACTGTTCTGCATATAATGTTTACATACAAACGGGAGCATTGCATAATCAATATGTTTATTACAGTTGCACCATCGGGAGATCACGTCATCAGTTTAATCGATGAAATTTCCTACATGGCAGCTCCTGCACCTATGATCAGCCAGTACGATGATATCAACTCAGAACAATTTTGCAACGGTGATAACAAACCGCAAAGCTGTGGCCAGAATTGTATGTGCACGCACAAAGTCGATATACCTCTTAATGCTATTGTGGAAGTCGTTCTCGTAGATGAAGGTAAATATAGCACACGTTCAATGTGAGATTTCATTAAAAATTTATTGAATGGCGTGAACTAAAAATTGTCTTAACATTTTCAGTACAAATCGCCAATCTGTCACATCCCTTCCACTTGCACGGTTATGCGTTCAACGTGGTCGGTATTGGCCGGTCACCTGACCAGAACGTAAAGAAAATCAACTTGAAGCACACCCTTGACTTGGACCGCAGAGGTTTGCTGGAGCGTCACCTTAAAGCGGGTGACCTGCCACCCGCGAAAGACACCATTGCCGTCCCGAACAACGGCTACGTCATCCTCCGTTTTAGAGCTGATAATCCCGGATTCTGGTTATTACATTGCCACTTCCTGTTCCATATTGTAATAGGAATGGACGTCGTCCTTCAAGTGGGCACTCACGCGGACATACCGCCCGTCCCACCAAACTTCCCCACGTGTGGAGACCATCTGCCACCCATCACTCCTCATTAACAAATTTCACAGCATTCTGCGTATGAATTATTAAAATTTAATATAAATTATTTTAATGTGTGATGTGGTTGGCAGATTCGAAGTGCTCGGTTCTGCCATATTGTGTTATTATTTTATACTTGAATTATTGATTGATTTGGCCAAATTCGAAAGAACGTGGAGTCGTATTTTTATATTTTATAATAATGGTGATCTTCTACATTTGAATTTTCGAATTCATATTTGCCATATCTGGTGTTTTGTATTATTCTATTGCGTGCTTTAATGACATATGAGGCTCATAATCTACTTACTTTCTTCTATTTAAGGATATTTCCGTACATGAAAACTAGTAAATAATTTGTGTGTATATTACTAACGACTTGCCATTGATTTTTCTTCACGATCAATATTTATTATTCATTTTTGCCTATGTATATTTAAATGTTTAGATTAAGTACCTACTTGTAATTTAAGTTTTAAATATGATATTAACTCCTTAGTTTTGCATGCTATGTAGATCATGTAAATAGTAATAGCAACATTTGTACATACACTGAAGTAGCCTGATCGTCACTTTAAATCTTATTTTTAGCGGGATAAGGTTCATATCTACTGCTGTGTTTGTATGAACAGGATTTGCAGATTATCTTCGACGACGTCGCCATCGTTTCTTTTCTCTTTAGCTAGTTATTGTGTCATAACATCCCTTCGAAAAATATTTTCTTCTGCCTTTTCTTCGTCTTCTTACTTTTCTTCTCTTTTAATATAAATTTCTGATCTACACTATTTACATCTCTTGCAATGGAACCAGTTACCATAGTTGTATACTTTTAAGTGATTTTTTTTGCAATAATTGTCGTTCCAGTGGACTTTGTTTTATATACAAAGACTAGTCTCAATATCTTTGGCAATATTTTGAATACAAAACTCTGATGGAATGCGTTTGCATTGTATAGTATTATAAAAAGAAATCTTAGAAGAATTTTGTTTCTATGTAAGAAGTTTGTACATTTTTATTCTAATAAAGGTATAAAATTTTAATGGCTCCGTTATTTAAATACATCGTAAAAAAGTGCACCATTGAATAGAATGTAAAACAGTAATAAGTTACGTAGGTACTAAAATATTATTTGATCTACTACATGTCTAAATATAAACTCCAGGAAAAAAATCCTTTCCAATTTTTCTTTCAGTGCCGTCACTACAGTATGACCATCGTGACTCATAAATAAAGTGTTTAGTTACATTTTAAATAAAGAAGAAAATATAATTTTCTAGAACATTTTCCATGCAAATTCATGAACCACATATACATAGCAGTATTTAGCCTTGCACAAATTAATGTAGAGTGTCTTTTAGCAACTAGTTTCGGAGACACAATCAAAATGGTTAGTGCATGCAAACGATGTAGTATTAGCATTTGCAAAGTCACCTTTGTAATTACTGTTACCTACATATACATGTCGTGTAACCATTTTGTACAGAAAATGCAGAATTTGGTGTGGATATTGGAGGTAACTGTAGCACATTTAGCAGCTACACTATAGTCGCAGGATGCACCGCAACCAGGTTGTACAAATTATTTCTTTAATTCCATTCTAGCATTTTTTATTGAATCCAATCCCTCGTATGATATATGATTCGGAACTAAATTGGCATAATTTTCTTTTCTAAAGTTTTATACATTATTTTAACAGTGGCAATATAAATTGGTAGTAAGATCCTTATACCTAACTATAATCATACGGGGGATCACTAATTTTAAGACAATGTTCTAGATTTTCATTTCCAGATTAAGATGAGCACGGAATAAGATCGTGGGTTCGATTCCTACTTTAGACTAGTATTTTATCACCAGAGTGATATCGAATCGTTTGGATTTCAAACAACTGCATATTTACATGTATGTAACTGTTTATCTCAGACTTTGACACTCAAATTACAGACCGACCTGTAAATTTGGGGTCAGTTGCAGTGAGTAAAATGTTTAGACTATTAACCACTTATTGGGTAACCTTGTATTCTGGTCACAATCCGCAGGTTCTTGGTTCAAGACCGACTGCAGGTGTGTATAAAAAGGTCACTTTTGACAGCCCATTTTGGACACGAACAATGCTCTTACGTGAAGAAAAACCTCTTGAGAAAATCAACTTACCAAATTGTTTGATTGACGATGGATCCAAATGAATGACCCACCACCTGATTGGTGTTTGACATTTGGTTAATTGTGGCCTTTTTCATAATACTAACTAGAGCCTAAGGCTATTCCAACATGATAATGTTTTGTAATAAAACCCATTGAGTAGCTTGAGCTGAGATACTAAAATATTCTGTTCACATTTCTTTGATATTTGTGAATTCTTACATACATAGATCCCTTGTCCTTCAGTAGGCACCTGAACAAATAAAGTGTTAAAACTATAACAAACAATTACAACATATAGGTAATGAACCCCCTGGACGCCATATGCAATGTGAAACGTAACGACGCCGTTTGCGTGAGCAACTTGAAGTCCTCGAAGGCGGTGGACCGAGCACTGCTGCAGGAGCGACCGGATGTCAAGATCTTCCTGCCCTTCAGGTTCCACTTCTACAAGCCCAAGAACCTCTTCGCTGAAAACGTCTACAAGAACTACTTGGGTAATTTTATGTTCTTTTTACACTTTTAAAATTTAAGAACCGTCTGTGGTCGAGTTGGACGCATACTTCACTTGTAACCGGGAGGTCACGGGTTCGAGTCCGGCTACTGGTTATGTACCAATGGGACTCTTTTTCTGAGCCTATGTACGCAACGGAACGCTGAAACGGTGAACGACAACATCGTGATGAAACCCGCACACCACAAGTGTGTGAACCCTATAACGGCGACGGGCTCACCCCCTGTCACTTTGGGTTGACCAGGCTTGGTGAACCGTGGGCATTTGCTTTAGCAAGTGTCTCTGCCTATCCCGCTTTGGAATTAAAAGGCGTGAACTGTGTTTTATTTTTAAATTACCTCAAACATGGAGTTTACTCAATTCGACCGTATTATGTATTTTTTTTTATATTTGTTCGCGGATGACTTCTATTATGAATCGATTTTAACGATTCCTTTTTGGTTGTAAAGATGATCTATCAAGGTTGGTCGCTTGATAAAGAAATCGGCGTTTGGTGGCAGAGCAGATAAATCGAGGAATAATTTAAAAATCTTATTTTTTCTTTTTTGTACTTACTTTTGTATTATTTAGGGTTTGCTTATGATACCTACATAAGAGGTTACGTGAAACTTGTAACCGGTGATATGTCGAAATCTGCGGCCGAGTGGTCGGTTAATTGGACTTGCAATCGGAAGGTTGTGGGTTCGAGATCCGAATGCACTAGACGTGTACCAATTGGACCCTTTACCAGAGCCTATCATACAGTAAAGCACAACATCTTATCAGACGTTTTCATAAAATTTATAAACTCTTATTTCTTGCTTTGAGTTTTTTTATAATATATTTTTTGCATATTATAAGAACAGAAGGTCTACTTGATTAAGTTATTACTATTTCTATGCACATATTTATTTCGGTGAAATTTACATTACATAACACAATACCTATAATATAGAAAAATATTCTTCAACTTTCTAATTATTCATTAAAATCCAAATTAATTTTGTTTTATTAGGCACAGTGTGTAGCAGGAAAAGGGAAAATTAATTTTAAATTATAAATAAAATCATTTATGTAATGCTTCCATCGTTCTAAGTATCTACAATTATATAATATTATAGTACATTTGCATCTACTCTATTTCATCTAAAATAACTGCCATTATCTGATGTAGAGAGAGACATACTTGCAGCGGAAGAAATAATTTTCGTTCAATAAAGTGGATAATGTATTTGCTATCAAGTATCGAAATTACTTATGATGGGATCCATATCCCATCCATTAAATTCAATTAAACCTTCCATAATGTTAATTTACACTCATATACAAAACATAGTAAAACATTATGCAGTCTGTTAATTGTAACAAACTAGTGTAAAATAACTTCAATCTAATTTAACTATCGCTGAAGGTCGCATGAAGTGTATGTACGTATATATATATACCCTCTATATAGCGACGCGACCAACAGCATCGGGGTAAAAAGTATCCTATGTCCGTCTCCCTGTTCTAAGCTACCTCCCCACCAATTTTCAACCAAATCGGTTCAGCCGTTCGTGAGTTATAAATGGAGTAACTAACACGACTTTCTTTTATATATAGAGATACTAGTGGACGCCCCGCGATTTCATTCGCGCAGTTTCAGTAATTTATGCAAAATACAACACCCACTATATAGCATCGGGTCCCACAGTATCGGGATAAAAAGTATCCTATATCCGTCTCCTGGTTGTAAGCTACCGCCTCAATAATTTTCAGCCAAATCGGTTCACCCGTTCTTGAGTTATAAGTGGTGCAACTAACATGAATTTCTTTTATATATTCTATATATTCTATATATAGATATATTGTTAAGGATAGTATTTAAACGTGCATCAAAAAAGTCTAACCTAACCTAACCAAAATACTGACTTAGCGACAAAATTACTGATATCGTCACCTAATAAATACTTTGCTGCTCAATTAGTAATTTTTCTGCTCAACTTAGTATTTTTAGGCGCTCAACTTATTATATTCCTATTTTTAATCACAATATTCATCCCACAGCGGCCGTCGGCGGCGACCACGTGCTGAGTTTAGTAGACGAGATATCGTACACGGCAGCGCCCGCTCCGCCACTATCGCAGATGCACGAGCTGCCCCAGGATTTGTTCTGCAACGGCGACAACCGACCGGCGAACTGTGGCGTCGACTGCCGCTGCACCCACATGATCGACGTGCCACTCAATTCTGTTGTGGAGATAGTACTGGTTGACGAAGGTAAGAAGGCTGTTATTGGCATGACAATTACCGAGCTGTTGGCTTTTTGAAAATGAATAGACGTCAATATTTTTGTAGAGTTTGACAGAATTATTGATAAACCGGAGTTTTTTATACAACTTGATTAAGATGTCGATTTTTCCCAAATAGGTCTATAATTTGCTGTATTATTCTTAACCGTCAGTCACCCGTCAACCGGTATGTAAGGACCGTGACAAACGGAGATCTGTAATCTCTACTCTGGGACAAAGGCGTGAAGTTTATGTTAGGTTATTCTTAAATACAAATAAAGGATGCACTTGTTATTCAATCTGAGCTACTAATAGGAATACGTTATTATCATTCATTATCGATTCAGGGTTGACATATACGAGTATACAAAAATAACTGCTATTTATAATTGGCATATGGAGAGAATGGATGAAAGTCTATTAACGAAAGAGATTTATATGGGTGATGTAATGGGCCGGGTGAGGTCGCCCCAGAAGGACATACATAGACCAGATCGGTGATGTCCTGGCGGAAGGTGGCGTGAAAAGTACTCGAAACCGGAGGCTATGTATGAAAAGATGTATGAATGTAGATGAAGCGAAAGGGGTATGTCAGGATCGTGACAAATGGAGATCTGTAGTCCCTGCCTACCCCTCTAGAAGACAGGCGTGAAGTGTATGTAATTGTATGTATGTTATAATTTCCAAAATGTCTTCAGTGCAATCACCGAACCTGTCCCACCCGTTCCATTTACACGGGACGCCGTTCAACGTGATCGGCATGGGACGGTCGCCCGACAAGAACATCAAGAAGATAAACCTCAAACACGCGCTGGACCTGGACAGGCAGGGTCTGCTGCACAGGCAGTACAACGCACCACCCTTCAAGGACACCATCGCCGTACCGAACAACGGTTACGTGGTGCTGCGACTGAAGGCTGACAATCCTGGTGAGATGATGTTAAGAAAATTTTCATATCTGCCTTTGGTTCATCTCTATAAAACAAAAGTTTCACTCCCAATCACATTCACGTGTCAATTCATCATCGCGTAGTTGAAACCGCTTTAACTGGAGATTTGTTAAGGGGTTTGTAGCGTTCTGCTAATTAAGGATTAGTATGTAGACTACTATTATAAAGAAATTTACTTTAAATTACGTTGGTAAAACACGAGATAGACGTTCACCAGAACCTACGTACATAGTTTACATGAGGGTGAATCCCTAATCATAATATTACGTTGATTGGATAAGCTTTGGAGATATGAAGGTTTCTCCCTCTCCTTTCTCTAAGGCCCTTTAAGTTTATAATTGTAGACAAACAGATTTCTAGGAAGAAACGCCGATACTCAAGTTTTAAGGAGCGAAATTTGTACACCCAGCAAATATTGATAATACCGTTAAAGTGCTAGCGCATATTCAGGATTTTGTAATATTATGTCACTGTTATTGTGCAAAGCAGATTGATTCTTTACAAAACTCTACCTCTCACTGTTGAAAACTTGAAATACTTCACACTCAATGTAGTTCAGTAAAATGTTGAGCAATACACAGTGACTGCCGACACATTTCCATAGCAAAAATGGTAGGTACAACTTTGCAACTTTGTTTATGCCCCGAGTAGTCCTTTTATGGTCCATTAAAAATACAGTTGTAGGTTAAAACATAAATATCAATGGAACGATTTAATTGCATAAAACAAGTCTGCACTGGATATTATGTAGATGACAATTTCTTCATGCCAATCATTTTAATTGCCGTAGACTTTCTAGTAATTTATATGTATTGAAATCAGGACAGAAACACCTTGCGGTTTGTTCAACCTTATTGAGGAAACTACGCTTCGGTGATGTTGATTTCAATGCATTTCAGGGCTAATCAATTTTTAAACACCAATTTAAACTAATTACTTACCTACGTTAGGTATATTATTTTGACATTGCGAAGTGAAAAACTCTTGTAAAGGTGCCGTGGCCTTCACTTTTCTTCATGCACCCGGGATATTTGCTATGCGCCTAATTTATTTCTATTTACGCATTTGTATAATTACCATACTTTACTTAACGGTGAAGGAGATTATTGCCAGATAGCCTGCATACATCTGCACAGGGTTCAGTGGGAGATAGGTTAATTAGGCACCATGTAAAATAACTACATACTTGAAGTGTCTAGGGATCAAAAGCATTTTTAGCTCTAAAAAAAATAATTCTGGTTTGGTCTCCTACCTAATTCCCCATGCCTGTATCAATGACTTTTCACCACATTTTGAATAAATTATGAATGAATTCAGTTTTTGTTAAATATATTCTTGATTGCAATCTACTAAAATGTACTTGATCCCTAGACACTTTTGATGTGTGTACTTACCTACTTGTGTGAAATTCACAACAGAGCATAAAGAATTGATTGTTGGGTACAATCGCAAAATAAATTATTCCGAATCGGGAACGTATTGTAGAAACCTATTTTTAAAACTGATATTAATTTATAGTACCTCTATTAATTTATAGTACATCTATATACCTCCGTTCCTCATTTTTATAATAGCTCTCTACGATGAATATTTTTTATGACCTTAATACTACTACACTTTTCAGAAAAAAGCGCATGAAGCCATTATTATAATGTTTATTTTTTTTAATATTATTACTAGTCTACTGAATCCCACTGAAGGGCGGTATTCGTTACCAACATTCTAATGTTCTTATGTTTTCTTCTTTTCAGGATACTGGCTGTTCCACTGTCACTTCATCTTCCACATAGTGATAGGGATGAATCTGATCATCCACATCGGTACTCAGGCCGACCTTCCGCCCGTGCCGCCGAACTTCCCCCGGTGCGGTCACCACTTGCCCACGATCAACCCACCTATACCCAACATGTACCCTGTCCATTGATCCAGTACACTGTCTCACGGATAAAAAGATCTCTTTAGCTATGAATACACAAAGAACAATGACATTTTGGGATGTAAATACGCGACACTATATTTGGACGTTCTGTTCATTATTTCGGGTGATATTTATTACAATGAATGGGGTTAGAACATGACAACGTCGTTATTGTTCGTGTCGATCCTTTCGTTTTTGAAAACGTTCACCAATTGCAGCTCGCGGTGCTGTACCGTGATTGGTCTTACGTCATTAAAACGAATTAGCCGACACGAAGCAAGTGATCGCTTTCTTAGTGTTCCAACCCCACAGCTTAATTTTGCTAAGTATTATCTCATGTCAATAACGGAAGGCAAACGTCAAAATAAATAAAATATTCCCACAAAAAAATGGAATACGTTAAATTTCTTAGCAAAGTTTAAGGTGATACGTTTGTTATAAAACACACGCTGAACTCGTTTAAAAATCCTATATATATCTATTTCCAAATGCAGTTACGCCATCTAGCGAGTTCTGCCGGAAACATCCCGAAAAAGATTTACAGTGCATAAATCTTTTGACACTGCTTCACATTGTAGGCAAAAGATTTAGACACTGCATTTTGTACTTTTAAAAGTATTATATTATGATGATATAATTTACCAACTGCATACCTACCCAACTATTGTTTCTTCAGGAAGAAATAAAGCGTACTGCCATATTTTTGCATGTCATAGGAAATATGAACTGTGTACGAAGGAAGTGCTCGTGCTGTTATGTTTATACAAATATGTTATGTATTTTGTTTTTAATAATATTATGTTATTCATGAAAAACACGGTGCTGTTCCGATCAAAGATATTCAGGTGTATTATACTGTAAGTGACCAAAGTATTTGTTGGCATCAGTGTGGTACAGGCCAGGACTTATAGTGTACAATATATTACTTGTATACGCTCTGCGATTTCATCCGCGTATTTCCATTGTTATTACCCTTTCGGTTACGTTGTTGGATTTTGATAAGATAGCCTATGCCCTGAGAATAGTTTAGGTTCTCAACTGAGAAAGATTTTAAATTGATCAAAATAGTTTTGGTACTTAATCAATTCTTACAAGCTACCAAATCGTATAGATATTTAAAATGTTCTGGTTATCAATATTTGCATAAATCAATTTTATGGATTGACGTTTTACAAAACAAAAATGCCGGAAGTGATTCGCTCAGTTCGTCCTTGACTGTACTAAAATCCATTCTGATGCCACGAATTAAATTATTTAAGTGTCTGTTAATTATGAAATTGCTTATAAGAATGTGTGATTTAGGTTTTTTTTGTCTATTATTATGTTTATTTCTCTTGTTTTAAATTGTGAGTTTAGATTATTTTATACTACCTGTGCCTGTTATATTCCTAGGTTTAGGACCTAGCCCATCCAGTTTATGCAGTGGTTTTTCCCATAGCCTTTATGCACAAATCCATAAGTTTTCATCATTCGTTACCAAACCTATAATTGAGTATCCTCATCATCTGCCATATTCGTCCAAATGCGTATGGTTTATCTTCAGAATCGTTACTTGAAATTTGAACCTTATATTGTTCCAAATAATGAATATTTTTCATAGAGTTTATGTTTTTAATGCCTGAATATATCTTTCAATCCTCTAGGCCAGACAACGTAACGTATATCAACATAATTATTATGTGCTGCTCGGCACAGGGTAGTTTTTTCATTAAAATTAGTTCCTGTGATTGTGCGAATAAGACGATTTAGTTTTTTAAGTTGAATAGTTTATTTTTATATTATTTTTTTATACGCCTTTGTTATGTTTTTTTTACTTGACTTTTTTTTGTATTTTCATTGTTTTTGTAAATAAGTAGCCATTATTAGAGAAATAAATTTTATACAAATTGAATCGGTGGTTTTGTATTAAGTATCTCGTAATAATGTATCCCAGTGAATTGATGAAACTGCGTTCATGTTAAATCATTTTTTTAGAAAACGTGCACTGACACTATATTAAAAGTTTATACCGGGTATAATATCTCGCCTTAATATCCGGAATAAACTTTTCATTCTTATTTCTAAGGCCCTTAGTCAGGGTGTGGAGCAATAGTTATAACCTAGATCTGGGTTCATATATGCCATTTTTTGTCCCGAAATGCCTACACTACGGCACAAATAATATAATACTAGTACAGATACACCATCTCATACATTGGGTTTGAACCCCCGTAAGTCGGTAAGTAAGTTACGGGGCAGAACTACTCTATATAATGTATATGTAAATAATTGTATAGGTTTCAATTCGATCAAACGTAACTTTACGGAAACCCATTGTGATGCTAAGTGGTAGATATTGATAATAATGCTTTATTCCGCCACTCAAAATGCTTTTTCATGCATCACATACACCGCCCACAATTACGGACACAACATGCGGAAAATGCAAGGCTAAAACATACACACTCTGAGCTATAGTGTGTATAGCACAGAACTCTCAAGCAAACTTAGTGTCAATCGAATCATGTTCGCGTAGTTCCAGTCAAACGTAACCCGACTACTGGCCAATATGCTTCAGGGACCTAGCGAGCAGTCGAGAAAACTTTGAACGCTTGCGTGAGGTTGCTAATCGCTAGCACACAACACGAATGTAATGTGATCGCCATGCCCCAGAAGGAGTAGAGTTGGCAACAAAACAGGGATGGACCATGATAATTTGTATGGAGTCAAGATAACGTGTGCGTTGAAAAGAGGCAAAAGCAAGTAGAAGCGCATGTCTCCAGAGAATGGCTCGTACGCCGAGAAGCAGGTAGGGCTTGGATGGTGATGGGTTTGTCCCTATTATACTGGGCTTTTAATCCCTGATGTGCCATTAACGAGACTGTTGGGATCTAAAAAAAACAGTCTGATAGTGCGATAATATTGTTTTTATGTCTTATGCAAATTTTTCATCTTGGTAGATAGAATAATGAAATGTTGATATCTATATTATTTTATAGTACACACACTAATCTCTAACAAACCCATACCAACCAGTAAAGCATGCCATATACATATTAATTTATATGTAAAAATGATAAAACTACAAACGTGAAACCATAAGTGTAAATTGCAATTCATTGAATACTAGGTACACCAATTTAAACCACTAGATGTTAATTACTCTGTAGGTACATATCTAATAGTATTCCGTCAAATTTTATCTATCACAAAATACACGACCTACTCCATTATTCTAATCACCCGTACATTTAAAAAATGGTAAAATATTTACGGCACGAAATTCGATGGTAATCAATAACCGTTAACTATTACGAGGCACGTCACAAATGTAGTTACAAACCAATAAAAAATCGCGTTGCACAAATTTCAACACTTTCAGGGACACATCACACCCGTGTACGTGATAACAATACAACTTTTAATGGTATTGACATATTCTGAATGTCCACGAAAGTGTTAATCTATGCTAATCAATAGTACAAAACAAAGTTGCCTCCCAATGTCTGTCCTTATGTGTAGGTGTGCTTAGATCTTTAAAACTACACAACGGATTTTGATGCCGTTTTCTTTAATACATAGAGTGCTGTTGGAGGAAGGTTTATATAATGTATAGCACATGTACATATAATGTCATGGAATTTTATAATGAATATTGGCAAAAGAACGTTTGCCAGGTCAACTAGAATTATAGGTATTATTAAATAGAAAGATCCGTAGTTTCTGATCTTTACGATGTTTCTGGTATTACGAATAAACTTGAAACTACCAGGTGGAATTCTATCATTATTAAAACGCTGATTGTGATAGGCTGTATTTTATTGCCAATATTTCCTCGGAAATGAACGAAAATGTGAGTAAAACCAAGCCGCCAGGTCGCAGTCGTAAAACTCGTAAATGCGAGGCCGCTACAATATTATGGAGCGGAAACATCGATGTTCTATTTTAGAGACTTTAGAACCTTTTTTTACTTTAAGAGTAAGTCCAACTGTAGTACCTACAATATCTTACTAAAAATCACATGCGTAAGAAATTTGAATTACACATCTGAAGTTCAGAAATTAACGTTTTAGAGCATTTTTTAATGAAACGCGCACAGACATTATAACTCAATATTGTTCACGGTCTATATAGGCGCGAATATAATCAAATACAAGCTCGAGCTACCTTTGTTATTTTACTCGACGTTTCGACGCAGTTGCATGCGTCGTGGTCACGAGTGGACTGGAGTGCGGCGGCTGCGACGTTCTCTGGTTTGATATGAATCCGCAACTACCCTCAAAAGAGTCGTCGAGTAAAATAACAAAGGTAAGCTCGAGCTTGTCTTTGATTATGTTCGTGCCTATATATCCGGTGAAGAATATTGAGTTATAACGTTTTAGAGGTTCCTAAAATTAGTGTACTTTCGAGTCTACTATTGGGAGAATATACGTCTTAGACGTTTTGAGGATTCAGTATGATAATGGGACAAAAAAGACGAGGAATCTGCCTTAATGACAATCCTGTTTTAGTAAAACATCAATTGTTAAATGAAGATATAAGAGCCAATTTTCGATTAATTGTATTAAGAAATTAGAGTCATATTGTGACAAGTAAAAATAAATTATATTATCCTAGTAAAAATCATATGAGTAAGAAATTTGAATTACACATGACTGTGTGAAATATTTCAGGATTAGCAACATATACTTAGCGAAAAAGGACTCCGAGGAATAATCTTGAAACGTTGTTGGGTCCGTCAATATGAAGAACTTTTACTATAGCGACAATGTGGGGAAATGAAAAAAAATATTTTTTCGTCTCCATACAAAGTAGACGATTTACTTCCGCGTGAGATGACATTTTGTATGGAGATAGAGAGACCTCTTCAATTCAACATCATTTACGTCACACGTGTCTCCCATTGAGCCTACCCCATGTATGTACATTATGTTAAACACAAAATTCCAAATAATCATTGTATGTGATACACTCCGTAATTATGCAGGCCCGTGTTATATTACCATACCATTCAATATTATATATAATGACAACAGATTATGGTTTGTGTCAGTGAATACACATCACAATGAATTTGGCTACATTGTTAATTGTTTTGGCGAGATGGAGTGGTGTTTTTGGCGGTACGTAAAATATAAAATATATTATTTTTCATTAGTAACATACACACGTAAATAGCAAAAATTTCGGGCCACTAATAAGTTTGTAATTCATAGGTACACATCTGAATAACTCCCAATCAAGGTGTTGTAAATACTACTTAATTTTTAATTTATTACTGTTTCATTTATTTTTTTTATATCTGACCCGAATTTTGGCTCGCGAGTGTATTATTTAATATGTAAACATGATAACATCAAAATTCAAAGTATGTGCCTATAAATTACACTAGTAACGTGCAATGATATAATAATAATTTCAGTAATTATTTGATTTGGAACAGAAACCTTTTACCTTAATTTAGTATGAAATTAGCTTCTATTAGTAATTGTTGTATTTAAACATAATTTGTTTATATACTTTAACACATGATGACTTGATGTATACAAAGGTACCCATTGGTGGAGCGCAATAGCTATCTGACTCCAGAAGTTACCTGACCCCAAATTAGGGTATCCTGTACTATGGGTGCCAGAGACTGATATACTTATGATGATCCATTATTATTTAAAGGATAGTATTTAAACGTGCATCAAAAAAGTCTAACCTAACCTAACTAAAATACTGACTTAGCCACAAAATTACTGATTTGTCTTCTAATTATTGCCATTCTGATGATAACTTTAGCTTTTTAGGTGTGCAAGTTAGTAATTTTGATGTACAGTTTATTATTTTCCTTATTTAAATACGTACATAGATAGATAAAAAATTCATCACTAAATCATTATGTCGGCAGTTTGAATCGAACCCGCGATCGTCTGCATCGAAGCAGGTGTTCTGACCATTATAATTAATTAGTCCATCCGGTCGTTTACTCGTAGAAGCAGATGATCCATAGATTTGAGAAAGTATTCTGTGAAACTAATAAGGACATATTCAATCCACCTCTTATCCATGAAAATGTTAACAGCCTTGTTAAACCACTTGCATTTTAACGTACAACTAGTAGGTAATGGAGTGTGTCTGTGATGAACTATGTTCCTTATATCATTTAAATGGTTACGACGTAGGGATATTTCAGTCCATTTTAGCTGCTCCTACTTCAGAAGCGACCAAAATGCTTTTTATGTTTAGATTGTCTGCTTAGATCAGTAGTAACAGTAAACATTTAGTATGTATTATAACTTGTAAGGGTACGATGGGACTGACATAGTCACTGTGTGTACTAAAGTCCCTAAAATAAATAAGATTTAAAAAAACTAGTAGGTTGTTTTTACCAATCAGCTTCAGCACCAGCGACAGGTGAAGGAAGGATTGTGGGCGGTCATGAGGCGGAACCGCACAGCTATCCTTACATAGTATCGCTGCAGACTAGAATCCTCTGGGCCAGGGCCCACTTCTGCGGAGGCACCCTACTAAGCGAAAGCTGGGTAAGTACTAACTTAAAAATACCGGTTTGCTTTTTGAATTTTCAAATTACAATCGTAAAGAAAAAGAAAAATAACTTCATACACAACTTCCACCAATTGAATTCTTAATGCTTATTGAATTATATATAATTATTTGTCAATAACTAGTTCTTATGAAAGACAGAAACCATACGTAGTTCAATCCATAGAGCATTTGGAAAATGCTTTCATACAACATTCAGTACGGTGTGGATGTTTGAAAATTTATGATAACGCCTAAATAGTTCATAGTAGCAACACAATATGAGTATCGTAACTTGAAATAAGTTTTGCCGTTGATTGTGCGAAGTGCAGGAAAGACAACAGGAAAACTGTATTTATAACCAAGGATCGTGTATTTCGTGTATTCTAGCATTTCATTAAAACATGCTTGACAGTGACTTCATTAGAGAATAATCTCAAACTTGCTTTCCATGGACATGTCCTTATTTTGCGATCGATATTTATTCGTAACATGTACTATTATATACCAAATGAAATGCAATGTGAACTGCAAATATAATACATCATCCCAGCCCAACTGTTCTCGTCGTGGGAGTATGTGCGAGGCGACCGAGGAAACTCTCCAGAGGACGTCCAGCAGCGGTCTCTGTGAGTTAAACCAGTACGATCGCCAACCCGCCTGCCAAGCGATCATGGAAAAGGGCCCTCGTTCAGCAGTGGACGTCATGTGACTAATGATGACCTTGATAAACAGTAGTTACAACATAATAGACGTCTGTAGCTATAAAAGTATACGTCCTACAGGTGTTGACAGCTGGCCACTGTATCACGGAGTCGTGGCTGATCCGCTGGCTGCCCATGGATGCGGTCGCCGGAGCGCACAATGTTGACAAATTCGACATAGAAACACAAGTTATCCCGGTTCAAAAGCATGTGGTACATCCTGAATTCAAAGGGTAGGTAATCATCTGCAAGGTTTTTTAAATATGTTTAAGAAATAATGTATGCAGAGTGACGCGAATGAGTAAGTTCAGAAATTAACGTGTTAGAGGATCCTTTAAAAAGTGTACTTTCGAGTCCACTGGGGGACATGTAGATATAGACGTCGTAGAAGTTTTGATGGTTGATTATGGCTGATCCCTGACGAGGGATCAGCTTTAATGACAATCCTGTTTTAGTAAAACCAAATTTCGATTATATAATTGAATTAAGAAATTAGAGTCATATTGTGACAAGTAAAAATAAATAAAAAAATATATTCGTTTTCTGTCACACGTACATCCTTAGGGGTAGTAGACCAGATGCTTGTCCACCTCTAGGTACATCTTCTAATACATCACTGCCTTCGTTTTCCAGTGGAATAGGAGCTCACGATATAGCCCTGCTTCGTACCCGAACACCTTTTGAATTCACGAAGCAGGTGCAGGCGGTTCAGCTGCCGCCAGAAAAGTTTAGTAACTACAAACAGTTCGACGCCCTCCACCTGGTCGGATGGGGAGCTCTGAGGACCACATTCTTCTTCCCCGATCTCCCGAAAAAGCTGCAAGAAGTCGATGTTACTTACATGACACCTAAAGGTATGAAATCTATACTGATGTCGTAAAAAGGGAAAGTGTGTAGGTGGTGCTAGCTCTGGATTAAAAAGATCGATCAATTATGAAAATAATATAACTATTTCTGAGTGTCGTATATGTAAGTATGTATAGGTCTGTAGTATGTATTTATGCATACATCAAAGCCGTAGTAGTGGCTATGATTTATGCCGAGATTCCCATGAGTAAGGATTAGACGCAAACTGTGCGTTACAGTTATTTTCTATACAAAAGTTAGCCTTATTATGCGAAGTACTTTACACTTCCGCTGGTATCCTTTCCTCCCAAATTGTATTTTACGTCCGGAGACGAGTGGTACCAACTTTATACATAAACTAACACATTTAGTCCCAAGTAGGGTTGTAAAAACAGAGAGATTGAGACATGGTCTCGTGAAATAGCTTTGAAACTTGACCCATAATCGTCCCTAAAAACCACTATAATGGTTCGCAATAAAATGATTACAGCCAGTAATAAAATTCAGTTTCTGTTAAGATTTTGGATATGATTTTTTATCTCTTTATTTCATATGTAAGGTGGCTGAAGCGAAGAAGACTCAGTAGGTCAAACATAATGATTCAACAGCGCTGAATAAGCGCCTAGATGAAAATATAAACACACCTTTAGTTAACTTAGACAAATGGTACCGATTGTCATATAACTAAAAACACGCAATGTTATTTTTAAGATCATGGTCAAACCACAACATTAAATACTCCGGAATGTCGATAGGTATATTGGTATACATTTTGGAATGAATGAAAATATTATATATATTTTGGAATTGTACAAAATAAAATACTTGTAACTTCTAAAGCTAATTTACGAAATAAATACCATCTTTTCAGAATGCAATGAAGCCATTGAAAACATAAAAGAGAGTTACGAAAGCAATCCTTTAGACACAAAATCGAATATATGCACTGGTCCTATAACAGGAGGTATAGCGGCCTGTAGTGGAGATTCTGGTGGACCGCTCGTTTACGACATGCCAATAGACAAAGACGATGCAAAGATCGCTAACAGTACAGCCGATAACGAAATAAGAGATATCAGTTATTCAGATTACTCGTATGGCAGTTACGAGGACTTAGTTAGAAAATCTAATAACGATACAGATGCCGATGGAGAAGAAAGAGAAGTTGTTCCAGTTATTGTTGGTATTGTGTCATGGGGAACCTCGCCGTGTGGAGAAAAAGGTGCACCTACAGTGTACACTAAGGTTTGGCGTTACCTAGACTTTATAGCGAACAATATTAATTCATGACCGATGTTAAACTAATAGGTACGTATGTAAAGTTCTTTTCGAATGTCCGTTATTTCCATGATCAAATGTCCTACGTAGATCCATAATCCCATAATGAATAGTATTAGTGTAGCGGCTGTTAGCCATCAACACCCTGGATCTGGTTCAGGTGCCCACTAGGTGCACGATAATATGCGTTGGAGCAGCAAGTACATAAGATTGATTGACAACCCTCACGTCCTTGGGTCGGTGGAAGACGAACGCACTGCCGTCATTTTCGCGCTTGCGTGTCCTAGTGTCATATGGACAGTTTTGAACGACAAATTGAAATGAGTTTTGAGTCTTTTGTCTAGCCATCCCTCCATAATCCGTCTAACGCGAAGAAATACATCTGTTACAATTATTTACACGCCCCAGCCCAGCACGGGTTTGCGGATATTCATAAAACAACTTTACTTACTAAATTACAAAAAAATAGAGATTGTAAAAAACATTTGTACCTATATTTTAATAAATACCATACAATTTCTTAACCTAATTGTCTATACAGTCTTATGAATTACTATCCTACTTATTGTTCCTTAGTTTAGTAGTACGTCCGGTGGTCTGTAGCTTCCACATTTTGGTAACGCGTCTATTACCGATTTTGGTAGGGATTGTTCTGTGGAGACCACAATAGCTGTAGGTAGGGCAGAGGGAGCACACGAGCGGCACTCCAGTAGCCAAGCTCCTGCGTGGCTCGGGGTGAACCTTATGATGGTGAAGCCCTTGTTGGGTACGCTGAACGTGTCTTTCACTGGAGGGTTGACCAGGTTCCTGAAATTTGAGGTAACTTGGTCAGTCTATGGTTTTGTCAAATTCACAAACTCACATCAGATATTTCAGCATTTAACGTTAAAACTGTAAACGTGGAAAGTATTGTTTTCGTCAACTGAGATAAACGTCGCAAATGTATTATCTTTTGAGGTATCGCTGAGTAACGAATAACTAAAAATAAATATATTAGCGGCAACAACGCTCACGATGTTTCTTAAATACAATATGAAACAAATATTCTTCATTATTTTGACCCGTCCAGCCAAGCATGATCTTGATGATTGAAGCGGTACCTTGCAATCTTTCCCTCTTTGTCCATCTGCATGAACTGTTCCTTTGATAGAGCATCTGTTGTACGCCACTGGGACACCACCTGTACGCCGTACCCGTGCATGTGGAAAGTGTAGTTATCGTTGCTTGTACGACCTGTAACATTATTAGTAACGTTTTATATGGGTCAGAACCTGGGGACATTTCACAGTCATTGAGGATTTTCAACATTTTCTTAGTTAATTTAATCCTTTTGGAGACCAATTCCACTCGTGGACATGGTGCCAATCCATAATCATTTAAGCCAGGCCAATATTGTCCTCGTGTTAATGGGGACCATTCAGCGCAACAAACAGTCTTCGTCATCATCCATTTATCTAGCCAGAATCGTTTTAACTTAGTTTAATGAATTGTCCCATGGATTGACCTCGTGGGACCTCTATAAAACCTCTATTAATTATAATTAATTACTCACAAACAACAACGTAGAGTAGATACACTAATTGTACCAATGAGATTTCTTTCTTTTCACTTGATTGTCAAGAAAATTTTATCTACTCTAATGTACGGTCGGCCAAGAAAGTGGTCTATCAGTTTTGATGACACTTCCTGTGTCAATAAATCATGAATAAGGTAGACTTGATATACTGTGTCAAGTCAACAATAAAGCTAATTTACTTCCTTCCTTTCTTCCTTGACATTTATATGAATTTCAACCTTAAAGTAGACCAGATTCAGTACATACGTTATACATAAGTTTACTTTTACTGTTCATAAAAGCTCTACCATCATAATTATTTTTGTACAAAGTTATGGAGGATTCTCTTGGTCAACCGTACACCTACGCATTTACACGTATACATGCATGAAAAATTACTATAATACTATATAATAAACCCTAGCTGTGGTAGATAGAAAGCAAAATGACCTTCATTGACAAGGGCTATTTCCACCACATCGTTCTCAGAGACTTCAAGTAGCTGAAAGCACTGAGGATCCATAGTCGCCTGCTCCTCGCCGACCTTGCAGACGAGATCGGACTTCATATCCTTGGGGCGCTGTAGGTACGGCACGTTGGGATACAGGAAACTTTTACCGTTGATCTGAACCACTCCTTTTTCGTTGAGTGCTGTGAAATTTTAAATGGCTATTTTTAAAGATAACATCGTGATGAAACTCGCTAACAGAAACGTTTCAGAACACTATAACGACGATGGGTTCACCTAGGTATATCACGTATTTACTAATCAAGTGCCTCTGCCTATTCCGCTTTGGAATGAAAAGTTTAGTCAAGGATATTTATTTATTTTTACAGTAAAGGTTTCGGCTTACAAGTATCCTAAATATTCTACAATGTCTCAACCTGTCGAGTGTAACAAAAAAAACCAGTATCCTAAAACAATATGTAGTTAATACCAAGTATTGTTTATATCAGTTTGAGATACCTACATCTCGGAGATATTCTGGTAGAATCTCAATTATTAGCACGTAGTAGAATGATCACTACGACTTTATTGTGACAATAAGTTTCAAATCACATTGAGATCAAAACCTTACGAAATCTCGAAAGTTGCTGGCTGGCTCAATTCTCATAAATTCAACTTAATAAAATAATACATCTAGTCCGAATCGGGGTAGGTAGAGGCGAGTGCCAAGCAAATATTGACGGTTAACCTGTTTGGAATATAATGTACATTGAATAACGACCAGCCACAATATCGGAAATTATCTTAGAGTTACAATCCGTAATGTTAAGTAAATTCAAAACTTTAGCCGTCTCAATCCGAAATTTGCTGAAATCTGGAAAATCTTATCTCTAGAAAATTATAACTCCGAAATTAGAAGTACGAATTGAAGCTCGAAGTTATAATCTGACTTGAGATTTCATAACCAAGATTGCTCTTATTCGTAAAGAGTGTTTGTTTAACATAATCCTACTTCTACGAGTATAATCCCTAGGAAAGTAGAATTAACCTTTAAAGACAATAATGATGTCACTTTGCCTGTCCGTGCATAAATTGCGCTGTGACTGGGCAGCTATCAGCATCATAATGTGAAAAGATAGGTAAGGTAATATAAGCTACTTAATAAATTATGATCATAAGATGTACAGTATCATCTAGCTGACGTTGTCTTGTCAATGTACATTACAAACCTACCTCAAGTATCACTCTATCTACTAAAATAACCGCATCGGAATCCGTTGCATAGTTTTACAGATCGTAGAGTAAGATTTACATACAGAGTGACAGACAGGGACTTTGTTTTATACTATGTATTGATAAGTGCATACAAGGGTATTTGTGATATTATGTGAACCATGGTGGAATAATCCCGAATATACCGCGGGTCAACTTTTCTACGCTTTACAACTGAGTTTTAAATTATAAACCGTGATCGCTGTATATATATAAATAGAAAACTTTTACCTAATGGAGCCGGATAGAAAGGCTTCTTAGGAATCGCATCGCTGATATAACGGAAGTCATTACGAACGTCTTGAGTGATACTTCTGTCTACGCCGAGGTATATTGTCTTCACGTCACTGGTGGGTTTCTGCTGCACGTCGCTGTACGACTCCATATTCTGACCAATCAGGATCGAGCCGGTGTCCAGGTCCGGAACAGCTTGAACTTCGTGCTGAAAGTATTGTGAAAACGTTTTTGATAAACACGCACTATTATAACTCCTTATCTTTTCATCTTCAATAATCAAAGTAAGAATGATCATCAAAATAGTTATGAGCTTGTGTATTTTTAACTTTTAAAAAGCATGACTCTTTTCATTCGAATGTATATAAACTTTATAAAGCCTTTAGTTAAGTTTGATTTGTTTAGAAACAAACCAATCAAATATAGCCACCAAGGTAGTTGTCAGTGAAAGTCTAGTAACACTTTGGTTATATATTTAACAACCGTAAGGAATAGCAGGAAATGTTTGTTTCGTCATTACTTAGGCGCGTTTATAGCCAAGGCAGTTTATCAAGTACGCGGTAAAATAAAACATTTCAAATATAGCAAGGCGTTCTCAACTCTATTCAATTATCGCAATGTAGCCTCGATAATTTCTGATGAGGCGATAGGTTATTTCAGAATTTTTGATAACTGAGATTAACAAAAGAACATTGAATCACAAAAATAATAACCTTATTAGGATACAGCATGGATGTGTAGTTAAACCCGGAGTACAGCAACATAGCAGAGGCCTGCAGACCAGCGCAGGTGTCACCCAGGCCAAACACACGGATCCAGTACCCGTGTGGTTTCTGGGTCGCCCTCACAACCAGATCCATGCGTTCACCTATAAACATGAAAAGAAATTCTTAACACCTAACATTTACCGCAGCAGAAACCAAAATTTTTTAACAATACATGAATCACAATAACTGATACCCCCACATCTCAAAGTGATAGGTGGTGAGTTTTCCTTATTGACATCAATGGCCATTTTTGTCATGCAGAAGTCCGTTTAGAATACTTCGTGTCCATTGGCGGGGACAACGGCGAGGTTCTGTAAGACCCGCACCCACGAAAACCCTGCGCTGAACATCCGGTTTATTATTGTACTTAACTACACCCGAGGCGCTACAGATGCAGATTTTATCATGATGATTTCCAATATAGTAAGAACTATATCTGAAATGAGACTCATTGGTATAAGCCATTGGATAGGACATGGTCTGATTAGAAGCTATCAGTCCTCATTTTAGATATGCCAGGCAAAGTTACCAGACAGCTAAAGGTCCACCACTCCGTTTCATACAACGCCAAATTCTATCACCTCTATCAGATTTCCTAAAACAAGGTCACACGATTTTGAAAGCACCAAAGACGAGGTTGCCGTAAATAATTGACTGCGAAAATAAATTGGGCAACTAAAACGAAACAAAACTGAAATAACCTACCTACAGAGAATAAAACAAAAAGAATTCAGATAAGACTCGTAATTGTTCGGTCTAATAGTTTTTAGAAGATGTTGTACAACTTGGCTGCTAGACATATTCCTAGTAGAAATCGTAGGGTTTTAAAACCATCATCAAACACTGTTGGAAATTTTCATTGATTTCACTTTCACTTACGTATAAACTGTAATCGTAAAAATAGGGCTATTTTGCGCCTCCAAAGCGTTCAAGATATACAAATGGATATACTATACTACTATCTACTACCTATTCGTAATATTAATGTAACTAAAATTTGCATTCCTGAATCAGGTAACGAAGAAGCATTCTATGGTGTGTGTATGATAGTCAATGTCAATGAAAGTATCTTGTAGTATCGCAAACCGGTTGTAGAAAGTGAGAATGGGTCGTCGACTTGACCTCGAATTTGTTGGATAGCAAGTGGAAAAGCATAGCTATCTGATCTGAGTTTGCATTGAGGTCAGGTTACACTGGTGGACCCAAGAAACTTTTTGGAACTTCAAAGAATGGACTTGGCTTCACAGACAGCGATTAAAAGCTTTTTTAGCTTATTTTCTTCGTACTGTTAATGTGTGCTTGGTACCGTTGTTCAGTCTACTTTTTCCAATATCATGTTTTTTGCTCACTTTTCTTCGAGCGGTACGGCCAAAATGGCGGGGATCCAAACTCGTTTAACTTTTTAACATCTATAATGTTTTGAATGACCGTGAATCATAAGCGATTACACATATTAGTTTAGTTAAAGTTGGTCATGGCAAAATAAAGTCAATGTTAAGTGCAAATTGAAAGGTTATAAAAGTACAAAAGATTTCAAATAATCATTCTGCGATTTTTATCACGTTCATTTCTAGTAGAATTGAATACACATATTCAGATATAGAAATATTGCTTGTACAAGAATACCTACGAATAAACTACGTAAGTTTTTTTATTATACGTTTTTGATATATAATATTATGTTACTATCTGAAAGGAAACTTTATCAAATTGCAGGATTAGCACCAGACTCTTAACGAACCTAGTGTTTGTCGAAATAATAATCTTACAAAAGATGATCTTTGAAATTTTCAAAGTGATGATCGCTTGTGAACTACGCAGAGGTTTCATGCATTAAAAGCAATGACTGTCTTAAATATTGTAAAGTCCACGGACACTAAAGCTTTCCCCTTTCTTTGGTAAAATGAAACAATCTTGATGAATCGTCTACCTTGATTATTTTGACATTCGATCAAATTGAACATTGTATCTCATTCTGTGAACACTTTTTTTTAAATTCTGTTCTTAAATTATAATCCAAACCGTTGAAGGAGCTGCTAATAATTAACTTTCTCACATATTACTAAGTTTTTAGAGTTCCGAATAATTGATGAAGTCAACACAAAAACCAAAATGGTAAGCTTTCAAAAAGGTATCTGTTTTTATGAATTAACTATTTTAAAATTAGATTATATTAATACGTGTATCTAATTAAGGAGCAAACAATGGCATCCAATCAGTAAAATCCAATAGCATCTTCGTATCTTCCAGGTGAATTTGTAAGCGTAGCGCCGCCTTGCACATATTGAAATCCTATGAATAAGAAGTTAATTTGCATTATTTGGCAAACGCTGGAGAATGTGCTGGAAAACCAGCAGAAAATTATCGAGGAGTCAAATTACTTTGTGCATGCAAAAGTAATCCGATCGAAGCAAAATCGGAAATGTTACCGATCTAGTATAAAGTACGTATGTGCAATACGGTTATATTATATGGTTGCAACAATGTCTGGAACTGAGGAATGATTTTTGGAAATTCAACCTAGATGGTTTTCAAACATACGACTTTTGCTTATTGTACCGGATATGACTGCGCCATTTAGTCTAACATATACCAAACACCGAAAGTAAACTTCAGTTAGACAAAAAATAACTTCAGCTATGCTTTGTCTATCTAAAGTTTACCTTCATTAGATGAAGAACCATTCGTTCGTCTCAGGCATTCATCAAGCATTGTGCTACTATTTAAGACTTTATAATGATAAACAATATTTTTACTTTGACAATTAATACGATGATTCATGTGTAACTTTTACTCAAAGTTAAACTTGGCATTGTGTTTCACTCAATTATTTGCATGGATTTTTCTTGATTACAAACACGTACATTGTTTGTGAGACCTTTAACTGGCGACATTTTACAACCAGACGCTAAATGTACAATACAAGAGGGACTGAACGACGTGAATTGGTATTCATAGCACAGCATTTGGGAAATAGTTCAGATATTAATAGGGTGCAAGTTGAATCGCATATTTTACAGCGTTTTCATAGCATATTTTGCGTCATGGCTGGAATGCTAAATTGGTAGTGATTAAGAATAGTATCAAACAAAAGAAGTAATAATGGCTATGAGAACCGATACGAAACTACTAAAGTACTTTTAGATGTATTAAATAACAGATGTATTGGTACTTATCCGAAAATAGTACATAATAAATAATTTTCCATGAGATTGGATTTCGTTATCTTGTCACACTTACTTAACATTTTACTAGTGAATGTTTACGACATTGTTGAAGCAAAAGTCTTACCTACTTCTTTACCTTTATAATAAGTCAAACTGTGTTACTCGTAAGTAAACTTTGTTGAAAATTTACAAGATGTGAAAATTTATTACAAGATCTGCGTATAGAGTTGTATTGTGTGGTTTATTTATCATTATGCTTAAGAAAAGTATAATTTGTGTCGGAATACACATGTCACAGTCCAGACATACCCCATTGCCGCTTTTCTTTTAGTAAACACTGTAAACAAGCGTTTCACCAACATCCTGCCTGATGTTAATCAGAGAT
>SJJU01000436.1:0-66333 GCA_012932125.1 Conopomorpha cramerella
TACGCTTGGTGAACCGTGGGCATGCTTATTAAGCAAATGCCTCTGCCTACCCCGCTGTGGGATTAAAAGGCGTGAAGTGTATTTTTTTTATGTTGGTATAGCAGCCGCTCTTGGTGTGGTTCTTAGAACTGACCTACGTTGCTTCCCCGCTACCTCGTTCAGTCTGCGGCGACCTCCTTGGACTCCAATCGTGCCCCACATGTCCTTCACTTTCTGACGACCTTTTGTCACCGTGTAAACTTGTCATTGGAATCATCCTGTTGTGTAGGTGACTTATTGTCAATAAATCGTTATACGCTAATGACCGTCTTTCATTTCAAACGCGTCCCGTGACCCTCGCCTACATAACAGTGGCGACGAGGATGTGATGTAAATATATAGGTATTTAACACGTTGGTTGTCGATGTGGGCTTCTGTAAAACGTGATAAAATTTTTACAATGATTGTATTAAGTCGAGTGTCGATCAAAATGTCAAAAGTAACGCTGACGGTGTACCTGTCACGTTGCGTCTAATAGCGTGACATAATTACATACATAAACTCACTTCCAATGTACAGGAATGCGTAGTTATCATCATAATCATCATCAGCCACATAATGTCCACTGCTGGACGACGGCCTCCCACAATTATTATTGATCATTTGGGGGGTAAGCCAATAATCGCCACGCTTGGCATGCGCATTGGCGATCGCAGTGGTGTTGTGGTTTAACTCACAGAGAGCGCTGCTGCCCGATCTATGGAGAATTCCCTCGGTCGCCGCTTACGACCCCCACGACGGGTTGTTATGCATCAAATAAAAGATGAACCTTAGTGTCTAATTACACATATATGAATTCAAAGTGGCGTGCACACCATATAGGCAAAAAGACACTGCCTACCTTAGTATTTTGGCTTCTGCACTGGCACTGGCTTTTACAACAAGGTAGGCAGTAATCCCCAAGGATTGACACCTATGTATAGGTAACTTGTCTTTACGAAATATGTATAGGTACCTCCCTATCTACTCACCCACAAAACACAGAACCTTCGTTAGCCTATCTCGTGAGTACAACAAAAAAGGATATTAAATGTTTAAAACGGGTATTATAGCGCGAAGATTAATCAAAGACAAGCATTTAGCTTACCTTCGTTGTTTGCCCGACGTTTCGACACAGTTACATGTGTCGTGGTCGCGAGCTCAGCTCAGCTCGCTATAATACCCGTTTTAAACATTTAATATCATGTCAGTGCGCGTTTCCTTAAAAAATGATTTAACAAAAAAGGATCTAGCAATAACTCTATTATTAGATCGTGTAGCCAAAATACTAAGGTAGGCAGTGTCTTTTTGCCTGTATGGTGTGCACGCCACTGCGATAGAGTGCAGTAGACTTGGCACCCACATTCTTGGCCGACTCTACATACCTATGAACAGTATTAGAACTAAGTTAGTGGTATATCATTAGTTTAGTAGCAGTACCTTAGCGGTGTTAACCGCAGTCTATCCCATTTCTATGAGAATTTCGGGGGTAAGTTATAACCTTACCCCCTTACCAATAAACGCTTTTTTACTTACACAATTGTTATTACAGGTCTACTTGAACTGGTTATTCAGTATTTGACATACACCTGACAAGTTAAGTTGTGTTAAGGCCCTTAGAGCCTTACTAATAATGGCGCAATTGCTATTTCGAAGATACACAAAGCTCAACTTAACTTGTCAGCTGTTTGTCAAATACGGAATTACCAGTTCAAGTAGACCTGTAATAACCATAATAACCGTTGTATAAGTGACAACGCGTTTATTGGTAAGGGGGTTAGTGTTATTCCAGTGTATCAACTAGGTACTGTAAAACAAAAACTTCTCTCTATCAAAACAAACTTTCAAGATATTAGTAGGATAAAAGTACAAATATGGGATGATGGTGATGAAAGGTATACATCGTATATATATTTTACCAAACTCCTTAATTGGTAAATGTATCATGTCAATCCTACTGAAGGAAGGGATGTCAACTCCCACTCAAAGTACCTGACACATTCACTCATACACACAGTAGGTACATCAATCTTATACAGGTGATTTTTTTAAATATTTTATCTCTATATTTCTGAAAGTATAAATTTGTAGTATCTGTGAAGGGATATTTGTAGAAGAAGCTAAGAAGAAGAGAAGCTACGTTAGTTTGAAATGTACTTCATCATAGGGAGAAGTACTGACAAGATGTTTTTTAAGTGATTGGCGTGTAAGCACCTCAGAGTGGCAGACCATTTAGGTACTTATTGACGACGTCCGAACCTACTCTACATAGAAATGTAAAAACAGAAGGTACAGTACAGGAGTATCACTCTTAGGCCGAAACTCTATGAATCATTAGACACTAAGGTTCATTTTTTACTTATAACAATATGACAATTCTACCTTATTGATGTTTTAGTGATACGGGAAATGTCATCAAAACTGATCGATCAATTTCTTGGCGGAGAGTACCTACTCTCCATAATAGTGAGCTGAACAAGATGTAGAGACGTATTTTTTTACAAGATCTTTCTATTCATGGCATAGCTCTCAGTATGCGTTTTTCTAATTTTATGACCTTTGTTCAGGTTCCAAAGGTTTGTATGAAAAAATGAAAATAAATATACATCAATACATATTAGAAAACAAAGTCGCATCCCACTGTCTGTTCCTATGTATGCTTAGATCTTTAAAACCGGATTCTGATGCAATTTTCTTTACTAGATAGAGAGATCATTGAGGAAGGTATGTGTGTAATACTTCCATATAATAAGAGAGAAATACTGTTAATAATGTATATCGGAAAACGAGATTTAACGGGTCAACTACACACATCAAAAGTGTTTAGGGATCGAGTCATTCCACATCCTAGCGGTTCGCACTATGAAAGTAGACGCAAACTGTTTGGTTCGCATAAATGGTAAATCCACCTGGTATGGATGACGTTTTGCCGTTCTCCTGGTTGTCCTATTGTAAAAACGCGATGGGGGTATTAGGTTATGCAACTCCGTAGTGCACCAACACTCTCCGAAATGCACCAGATAGGCTTGCAACCTTGCCTCGCAAACCTATAAATTAGATTTTTTTTAGAGCTAAAATGTTCTTGATCCCTTGACACTTTTGATGAGTGTAGTAATGACTATACTACTAAACTATCTTAGACACTATTTATCTCACTCTCAGGCTTATTTTGAATATCTACCCTAGAAAATCCAGCCCAGGGTGGATAGTGGGAAAACAGGCGTCTAACAATCCACCTCGTTATATGAATTAAATTCTCAATTGTAGAGCAGTGTGGATAACCGAGCGCGCATATTCCGAATATCAGTGGCGTGCACACCATATAGACAAAAAGACTCTGCCTACCTTAGTATTTTGGCTACCCGACCTATTATTTGAATTGTTGCTAGATCTTCCTTTGTACTCACGACAGAGGCTAACGAAGGTCCTGTGTTTTGTGGGTGAGTAGATATGTAGGTACCTATATTTCGTAAATACAAATTACCTATACTATAGGTGTCAATCCTTGGGGATGACTGACCTGCCGTAAAAGCCAGTACATGCATATATATATAAAAAAAAAAATTACTTTGAACAAGAGTTTGACCGTGTCTAATACTTATGTCTCCGCTAAGATTTTTTTATGCAAAATTCTAATTAGGACTGTTGCGGATTATTGACTAGTTACTAAAAGCAACATTGTGCAGCTGGTGGAAAGGTGGTGGTCAAACCCAATTAAAAAACAAGAGAAATGTACCCACAAAATTAACTGAATTTCATTAGCGATTCCATTAAAATCGCAATTCTGTCTTCTCCATAGTGTAGATCTTACAGTCATCTAAGTCTTCTAACTAGACAGATCTTAACAATCTTCTTAAAACTATATTCATCATCATCATCTTTAGCCCATACTATATTGGTACACGATTATTTATTGCACCCCATAAGCTGGGCCCTGAAGATTGTCCTCTGTGTGCCCAGGACCCACCCAGCACCAACGGTAAATGATGGGTTTAGTCAGTAGAAGTCTGACACTACCCCGTTACCGTCCCCATAGGTACAGCCATGTAGTCAGTGACGTGCTTTTAGGGTATCATATATATATATTTAAAAAAAAAACCTTTTAAGACTTTGGTTATTAGTTCATACACCATTCTTAATACTATTGCCCTGTAAAAACTGTACGTGATTTTCCTACTATGAATTAAAGATGTAAAATGTAAAAAAGAAAACAGGGATTTTATTAAATAATATCTTATAATTGTTATCAACTAAAAGAAAATAGGCAATACACACATCAAAAGTGTCCAGGGATCCAGTACCTATATTTTAGAAGATTGCAATCAAGAATATATTTTACAAAAACTGAATTCATTCATAAATTATTCAAAATGTGGTGATAAGTCAATGATACAGGCATGGGGAATTAGGTAGGAGACCAATCCCGAAGATAAGATTTGTTTTGAATAAATTAGATTTTTTTAGAGCTAATATGTTCTTGATTCCTAGACACTTTTGATGTGTGTATGATATAGGAAAACGAAAATACGCTTGGGGTAGAGAGATACTTTAATTACAATGAAGTATTTGTTCGTTGAGTTAGTACTAACTCAGAAGTTACTATTAAATACCAACATGTTCCTATTATTATAAAAAAATAAAACGAAGGAAAACTTTTAAATATTCCAAAAACTTTTGCCGCCAACTTTAACAGTACGGTTATAAAACTCAGTGGGAACTCGAACAGCCAATCAGAGCTCGAGAATTTACGCACCAAACTCCGCCTCGCCAAGCTTCCAAGCGCGCGTGTGTGCTGTGGAACATCCGCCCCTCTCCCTCTAGCCCATACTGACGGGTGACGAGTGAGTGAGCCAGCAATAAATTAGTTGTGAATAAATGCAAATTTTTGTAGAGTGCTGAAAATTCAATTGCATAGATAGATAGATAATTGCTGTTGGTATTGTTTTATGTCTGTTCGGATTGTTATACCTTCAACTTTGAAGCTGTATATAATAAGTTGAGGTATGTTGACGTATTTGTGGCATGTATTTCTAAATCTATGTTTTTACTCAAAGACCACCTTAATCCATTTCCAAGGTCAACAGAAAGGAAATGCCTGATAGTGCAACAAAATAAAAAAAAATAAACATTCTTCGGAATGTTATCTACAAAAAATCTTATTATCGTCTGATAATCCTTAGGTGAGTGACTAAAGAGTTGACTATTTAATCAATATATAGCTAAACTCACCTCCTACAGCTATATTGGGGTGAAGAGTACTTTTGAAAACATATATTAAAATCGACTTGAATTGCGGTTTCTTTCTTATTGGGAATTATGACAAAAAAAAATCGTATTGGACGTATTAGATTTAATTTTCCGACAAGTTTCTGGTAAAAAATATTCTTTATTTTCTATTTATGATTCTCATTGACAACGAATATGGAAAATCTGAGTTAGGACTAAATTATAAAAATACCTAGGTAATAAAACCTATCATCAATAATATCGACCGCCCCGGAAGGACACACGTTGACCAGACCATGCCAAATCGAAATATGTAGTCTCTGCCTCTGGGAGACAGGCGTGAAGTATGTAAAATATAAACATACATTAACGTGACTTATCCTCAAAAGAACGTGGACATTAAGATTACAAGGACCCTTTCTTCAAGGACTCAAGTGAACGTCAATATGGAACTTCAATTTGCTAGGTCATAGCCTGAGTAAACCAAAGTACTCGGCTTCTAAGACAGGGCAGGCAAAAACACGTCTTGGTCATTTCATTTATGTACATCCCAGATCAGCATAGAATTAATCATCAAATACTTAATTAGATCATTTTTTAAACTTAAAAATAAAAACAAAATAACATCTAACAAAGACACTGTCGAATATTTTAAAGAAATCGTTGTCGTCCATCCGAAGCTAATATATTGGTATACAAAGTAGCACGAACGTAATAGACAAACAAAAATAATTAAGTAGATATATAATAACATATTAATGTAAAAGTCAAGAAAAACAAATCCCAAAATACCTTAAAGACAGGAAAATACATAAAAATCCTATCAGAATAAACATCTAAAGAGATTCCTGCATTAAAGATAAATCTCCACGACTCTACATTCCACATTACAAACACTTTTTGCCTATTCGAAAAAAAAAGAAGAAAACATTTAACCTCTATGATAATTAAATTCCAATAAACGATATTTAAATAAGCATAAATATTTCTATCCCTTACCAACGTTGGCGGTGTGAGAGGGATGCAGTAGTGCGCCCTTAGGCCGTAAATTATCGTAGACACAAAAGTAGAGTCAGGTTTGTCAAGGCAATATTTATAGACCAGCAACATGTGGACGAGGCGTCGCGTGACTATGTGTTTATTAAGTTGTAATAAATTCCCTGGGAGTTGTATTTTTTTTTTCTTTCGTTGTTTATAGATTCGACTTTTCGATTTCGAATAAAAAATGGCTTTCGTTACAACTTAACGTAGCTATAGGTAAACAAATAATTAAAAAGCTAGAGAAAAAGTATGTAATTTTAAACATGATATTTTTGTTTATTCGTCTGTAAATATGTGACAAGTTATTCAGTGTTTTTTTGGCATTTTTACAGATCGGGATCAGAGGATTTTTCTTCGGATTTCGTAAATAATTTAACTCTTAGTAGGCATTTCTTCCGGTGAAAAATATTATTTACTTAGGGAAACGTACAACAGAAAACTAATATTAGAAGTAAATACGTACCTGATACGTTTCGTCAAATTAATGACAATATTTTGGTTAAACCTTTATCTCATTACATAATAAAAAATACAGTACATTGCAAGATAATTAACAAAAATAATTTACAAATAAAATCTGTAACCCTGATTATGCCAATCTTTTGATGGGATAATTATTATACTGTGTTTACGAATAGGCAATCGTAACCAAACGACAGAACTAACTTTTGAATAATATCTGAATTCGAATAACCAGAATGAAAGCGTACCTACTAGACTGATAGTCTATCGCAAATTCAAATATAAATCATTAGAGAGCGCCCACTTATACTACATAGTAGTAATCAAACGAGGACAAGCGCCTTGTTCCCTTTCATTGGAAATTTTGACAACATTCACTCACTCATAATAATGTTGAAGCATTAGTTCTGATGTATTTTATGATAAATACATCACAATCACATCTCATGCTGTATTGGGATGTAATTAGCACCAGCTGCCTTTCTTTCTGGAACGTTGTAGGAGCCGACTACTGGATCCGGAGGTTTAGGTTATTCAGGCTATGAGATAGCAACTTTTAACTGAAGGCACATATTGACATGGTCAACTACTTAATGTGCTAAATGTGCTCGAAGGGTACTGCGATCCTAAGATTCTGTTCACCCCCTTTTGGGGTTACTTAAGTCCTATGGTACCCCAGTGGTACAAAGGGACTTTACAAGATAGCACTTTGCCGTCCTGTCCTCTGCGACTGCTCTGGCATCGGCCACACTTGATTGTACATGTATGTACAACGTATTACATAATATGTACATATAGGTATAACAACAACTCTATTAGTTTTTTTAATGAAACTATTCTCAAATGCTATGCAAATGCTAAATCGATCTTTGTGGAGTTGGATCTGATTCCAAATCAGGATACCCTTTTTAAAGCACACTATGAAACACTTACAAAATAGATGACACATCTAGACGCATTATGACGGAAGCGAGAGAGAGAGGAGTCCCTACCAGTCTATCTCGATCGTTGATATGGACCACTATTTGAAATCGCAATCCACTAATAACAAGCACAGGTCTCTGCTGAAGCTGTAACATGTTGCATGATGTCTCGCTCGAATAGTGTTTGTGTAAAAGAGACAATCAACGCTCAAGAACTTGAGTACTGATGATGTTTCAGAATACGGAACTCTGACAATTCAACACATATCACGTGAAGCATCAGCTTCACACGTCTTATTATAGCCCACAGGCCTCCGGTCGGCTGACACGACCTAGCCAAGATACCGAGATCGAAATTCGTGCCTTGATCTACAGCAAACAATTTGTCCGATTGTCAGATAGTGGCATGCGATCAAAATAATTAGCCGTCTCAAATGAACCGATTCTCACATGCGACTAATGTCGATCATTAGTGATGATAGTTTTTGATGTTTCTAGTCATTCACAAATGGGATGCTACTGTTACTGGACGTTTATGACAGTGAAATCGTATCGGTTTTGAGGGAAGGCATGTGCGAATTATGCTTGAAGTATTTATTGCAGTAAGAGAAGAATTTAGATGGGCCGGCGATGACCTAGCCACTTGCCTATCATCAAACAAAACCAAAGGTAAGCTGCAAAATAAATCGCAACCAAATGTTCTGTGCAAACAATACAATATAAACTTAAGCTCAGAAGCTACTTTCTGGGTGTTTGTAAAAGACAGCTTACCTAAAGGATATGTATAAATGAAGTATCGTAAGAACTGTACTTTAATTTCCATGCATTGTTGACTACGAAAATAGTTTTTCATTTCCTCCTTGAACCTAGTTTTGTACTCGCTACGAGTATATGACTTAGTGACAGAGCTTATAACGATCCAGAACATTTTGAGCCAGCCTGTCCCAGACATTGTCTGTCACACATTGCATCTTAAGATAGGAAACTACCGAAAGCCAGAGTGTAGACCGAATTGGAGCCAATGGGAGAGATGCTGATGATAAGGATAGAGGCTTTTGATACTTCTGAAGACATCTTGCTTGGACGTGCGTGCGTGCACTATTCATTGGAGTATTTCGTGCAATCTAAATTGGTAAGTACATGTAAGTACATCCTAAGTCTGCTACAATCTGCTAGTTGTATAGTTTTGGCATCGTAACGGCAAACTATGTGATTTCGTTCCTTTCATATTACTGTCGTCCATAGTAAAACAGCGATGCACATCGTTTGTACCTACGATGCAAGAGCGATGCTACTACGAGGATATAGCAGACTCCAAGGACCGAGACGTATAAATCCAAGGATTCCTTACCCAAAGGCATTTAAAATACTTTTGGAATCCACCTATGTGACGTGTGTACTTGTGTATGTGTTTTTTTTTGTGAATCTTGATATTCTGTATCTACATAGGTATCAATATGGGAAACGGAGTGAAGAATGTATCCAAGAGAACGTTATCGTTTCACTTTTGTCCAACGATACACCCTAACTAGTGGAGAGGCTTTCGAGTGTTTTCCGTCTACAACGTTTACGAACCGCTAAACTTGTATTATTCCCTACACAACATATCCATCAAAAAAGGTTTCGCATCCTTAGCCGTTTAAACTCTACATTAGAATACAAGGCACAAGGGTTCTCGTCCGGTAATCTAGCCGGCAGATGTCTGTCATAGAGTCTGATGTATGCGCCTTGTCCGGCCGCGGAGACGGTACTAAACGACCTGTCACGCCTGCAGACGCAAAAATATAGGTACGGTCGATGGCACGTTGACTTACAACTTGAACGAACACCTTGACTTACGTGTCTTAGGTATTGTAAGGTAGCAAAGATCATCTTAAAATAGTCTTATGGATAGTATCGTGGCCAGTGATATACGTAGTCAGGATGAAGGGGTAGAACACTCGTAGGAATAGTAAAGTAATTAGAAATGAGTGTGTTATGCTAGAGAATGTTTGAAAGTATAGAAATGATATCTTAGACCTGTAGAAAATGTCTCAAGATTTACTTATACCTACCTCTTTTTCTTATTGTGTAGATGTACGGCGATTTTCAAAACAATCGCTAAGAATTCATGCACTTTAAATTAGATAAAAAACTGTTTATATTATTTGATAATTACTACATACTTTCTCACTAAGAAACTAGTTCGCAATAACATCTTTACCACAGAATAAACTAAACTACTTTTCCGACAATTTTCAGCAACACTGTGACGCCGGCGTTACTGAAACAAGTAACCTGTGAAAAAGCAAGTGACCTCCTCTGTTTTTTTTTGTTGTTGAGCGACGGCTTCAGGCGGTGGGCGACTGGGCGCACGTGGTGTCCGCTCAGGTGCGCCCCGCCCCGCGGCCCGGCCTCGCCCCGCGCCCGCCCCGGCCCGCGAGCGCCGCTCACCTCGCCAGTCAGACGCGAGCCGCACTCGACGCCCGCAAGCCGAGCTAACGCGCCACGACCGCAAAGCGACCAGCGCGCACCGGCAACGCACCAAGTTTCCGTGGAAAACTTACGAACTCGCATGTGAAAAGTGTACCGAAGATTTGATCTCGAGAAATATAAACTTGTGGAATGTTAGTAGTGTGAAGGAGAAGAAAATTTTGCAGCGAGAGATTTTTTTTTTGTTGTGATTTTTTTTTTAAGAAAAAAGTTCGCAAACTTTTTGGTCACTTGATTTCTTTTTACGAGTGAGTATATTTTTAAATGTACCTGTTTATTTTTGTAACATAATGTTATTATTGATGATGATTTGTCGATATTTTATTCGTAACGGAAGTTTGCTATTAAGGTGGTCGTGTCGTAAAATCAAAGCGTGTCGTAGTTAATCTTCCTAAGCTCGCCGGAGTCGCCAGATATTAAACTGCTCTTCCTGAATCTGAACACGAAAGCTCCGCACTTCTGAAAGAGATTAATAATTGAAAGGAAGTGCTAATTAGCAATTTGAATGTTCTCGATTTAAAAATACACCGTAGGTATGTAAAAAAAAAATTAAACATTAAACCTTATTTAATTAAAAAATATTAGAAACAATGTCTGTTTTACTTGAAATGTTTTCAAAACAGTAACAAACTGAAAAATGGGTTACAGAAACAGTTTACACAGACTTCTCAAAATAAGTAATAAGTCATACAACATTCTAGAGTAATTTAAAAAGTATGTGTAGTTATCTCATTTAATAAAAACCCACATAATAAATCCTCTTCGGACATCGAGCGTGACACATTCCCGTGTCTTCAAAGGATGTCGTGCACTCTGAAACTAAAAAAATACTTACTTATATTTTAAAAGAAAAACAAAAAGCAATAAAACGCATCGGCCCATTTGCCACGCACCGGACGAGCGACGAAATTTCCGAACTGAAATAACTGAACACATGTCCTGAAAATATCAACAGACTTGATATAACAATGACTGCGGTGAAACATGTTACTCATATTTCGCATTGGACAACTGAAATCCATAGAAGCGTGAGAGAGAAATACAGAAAAATTTTATGTTCACTTCATGACAGATTTCACCGAAGAAAATTTCTGAATAGTTGTAGGTATTTTCTTTCTGTTGTTGTTGTCTTTCTTTTCTGCAAATACGTTTTTTGACATTTTCAGCTAGTGAAGTTCAAAAGTTGTAAAATAATTTAGACTTAAATTTAATTGACGGGAAGACTTTTCATCTGGTTTTTAATTAAAAGGACTCTTTTTAATGTTATTAACGCATTTGGTTATTACGAGTAACTACACTTACACTACACGGCGGATTACTTAGAATAAGTTTTCTGGTGAACAGGATATTTATTCAGTAGATATAGGGATGGTTACTTTTTTAACATGTACCTATAAATAATAAAATTGGACAATTGGTTACGTAAATCAAGTATCAGCAGAGCTCTTAACCAAAATAATCATTTAGTACAATGAAACTGTAAAACACTGTTAATGTTACACGGAATATATACGTATTTTTTATATAATTTTACGACATTATCTCTAAGTTCCTTGACAATTTTCCGAACCAGTACGGAAACTATTTTATTACTTAGGTAGCCCTCGAATTCTTGGTATGATAGTTTACAGTGAAAAATATTACTTAAGATTTTGTAAATGTAGCGTCTTATTTCCTTACTAGGTAGCCGTAATGCGCGGTGTTACTCGCATTTTTCGTTCCCTTGGGAATTTGGGGATAATATGAATAATGCTATATAGCCTAAAGCATTCCTCGATAAATGATCTATTTAATACAAAAAGATTTTTTCAATTCGAACCAGTAGTTCCTGAGATTAGCGCGTTCAAACAAACACACTCTTCAGCTTTATAATATTAGTGTAGATTTGAACTTTTGATGACCCTTGATTCACTTTTGTCGAAGGTATATCTTCGACTGAATTATTACATACACTTCTAGTATACAAAAGTGGCGTGCAATTAGAGAGGCCTATGCCCAGCTGTAGACAAATATAGGCTGATGATGATGACGATAGAAATACCTCTAGATATCTTAATATTAAATATAACAACAAAATTTAAAACTAACTGCACCTATCGATAATTTCAGCGCCGATACATCTGATCAAAAACCTTCCGCAAATAGTTCCGATTGTCAGGAAGCAATATCAGGACTGAGAATTAGGCATTCTAAATTTATTGTGAAAACCGTCGACCTTATCACATATATAGAGTTATTATGACATTTCATTGCTTAGTATTTAAAGTATAATCACACCTATCACGTATTTTACTAAGGATGAGGCAGAAATTACTATATCTCATCATAGTATGTCATGGTTTTGCCTATCGCTGCTTATCTATGCTTATAGGTATAGATGTACGGTGTAAGTATGTAATTTTAAAATAAATGACATAAACTTTGACTAGCAAGCTTTAATAGAATATGAACGGTATAAGGTTGTCAAATAATGTAGGTATTATAATATAATTAAGGATTTCTTAAAATAGATCGGGATCAATCAATGAAACTAAATATAATATCTGTGATTTTAAACGAAAATTTATCCAAATTACTTAGTGTAATATATACTTCTTATCGTACTACTTCTTTATTAGAGAGCGGTTCAAATTCCATGTAAAAAGAACTTCTGAAACTTCAAGCCTCAACTAACTATAAAGGAAATCTACTATGTGGTTCAGTTTGTCACCATGATTAGAGGCGAAAATAAAATATTAACTATTACCACCAAAATTTATGTGGTAGTTAGTTAGTAGTAGGTAGTATGTGTGGTGTTGGTAATTTTGAATTGACGACATGAGATTGAATTTTGTACAAACGAAAAATTACACAGATTCCTCTTTCTGTTCTATTGTTCTGCTTCTGCAGTACGTATCTTCTTCAAAAAGAGATACTACTAATATTAAATTGAAATGGTTGATTGCAAACTAATACTATATTTTATTTCTCCGTATTCACGTGTGAACATTAAATCAATAATTTTATAGTCTTATTTAAGTTGCCTTCTCTCCAGGCAACGAAAAAGAGATACTGCGACCACATGTTTGACTGGTGACTAAGCGGTTGCCGGTCAATCTAAACCAATTAAAATATAATCTATTAAATTTATTTCTATGAACACATTTTCATAAAGTTCTTACAGTTCCTTTACTGTAGTAACATGCAGGAAATATTCTTACAAAGTAATATTGTAGATCCAGCGTATAGCAACGTTATGCAACAGGATAAATCCACCAATCAAAATTGGTACATTTTATTGATTTGCTAAATCCCGGGTAACTTTGCCTAATGTCTTATAATGTTTTCCATTATTAGGATGATAAAACGCGTTTTTAAAATGTACGTCTACGTTTGTTTAAATATTTCTTGTTGGCTGTTAACAATCTAAAGCCTTTTAGTGGGATTTAATTAAAATTCTAATATTTTTTACATACACTTTCGTCCATCCATAGATTTTAAGATTACATAAACTTGAATATTTCTTGCTAATATTATAAAAAGGAATGATAATAATAATGTATTTCGGTACGTACTATGTTTGTAACAAATAAACTCACAAATTACTTGACAGATTCTTCTTACCAAAGCTAAGAAAGCTAGATTAACCCTGAGTAATATAGGAACAATTATAGAGCAGCTGCTATAGTATAATTTTAATATCCAGACTTACTATTTATTACATAGTATAAAACAAAGTCGGTTTCCGCTGTCTGTCCTTATGTATGCTGATCTTTAAAACTACGCAACGGATTTTGACGCGGTTTTCTTTAATATATAATATAGTGATTCTTGAGGAAGTTTTATGTGTACGATACATGCATGCGTGCATAAACACTGTTAACGTATATATTGGTAATATAATGTTTGCCGGGTCAGCTATTCTACATGTAAACCTGCATGTGGAATCTCTCTCTCTACTAAAATCCGTTTGGTAGATATAAGCATACATAAGGACAGACAGCGGGAAGCAACTTTGTTTTATATTATGTAGTGAGAATGCACTGTGTATCTTAAATAGAGTACCTTCAATTTACTTCATGCTTTTATGAAATATATGTATATAAAATATACTTGCGTAGTAAAATGGTTTGGTCACTTTAATAGGTTGTTCCCTTTTTTAGGGGAAATGTAAGAACGCTTACTATCGTTTTTACAAGAACATACTAAACTCGCATACTTACTAGAAGGATGTCAAGTTTCTAAGGCTTTACCCATGGTCGGGTCCATTTCTTGATCAGAAACAGATATTTCCACAATAAGTTTACAATACCTACTGTGAAATAACCTATTTCAATTCTTCATTATCATCAGCCCAGACTTGTCCACTGCTGGACATAGGCCTCTCCAATTGCACGCCACTGTGATCTGTTTATGAAACCCGCATACCACACGGTGTGTGAACCCTATAACGGCGCTGGGCTCACCCCCTGTCATGTTGGGTTACATGCACTTGGTGAATCGTGGGTATTTGCTTAGCAAGTACCTCTGCTTACCATGCTATAAGTGTATATATATTATATATGTGTATATATGTATATATTATGTTAAATATTGTTCACCGGGTGTATCGCGCCTATATACCCAATGAACAATATTGAGTTATAATGTCTGTGCGCGTTTCATTAAAACACGATGTAAATTATGTTGTCGTTGGTTCATAGAGTTTATGGCAAGCCTTAAACGATCTGTAGAAGCGTATTATGTACAGTTGACTTTCTCATAGAAAAGCATAGGTACATAATAATTTAATAAACCTATCAGATTGTTAAAAAAGGAAGATTTAAAGGCCATATTATATAAAAGTCTTGTATCAAAATGTCCTCCTCCGAAACGCCATGACCGATCTGGTGAGATTTTCTATGATTATATATTTATTTAAGTCTAGTGTTTATATATTTATAGACGTTTTGATATTTATATAAAACTAACTGTGCCGCGCGACACTACTAACGTTTTATGTCGCCCTCATGGGAATATTAGGATAAAATGGCCTATGTTACTCATGTTCAATTTGACCAAACTATTATTATTTCTATTGTATTTTTTGGCACAGATTTGTCTTTTTCACTCGTCAAATGATAGATAAGGATAAAAGACTGAAGGACGATACTCATTTACACATCAAATAACTTGTTAACTAGATTCGTATTTATAAAAATCAAAGTTCTGACTCATCAACGCTCAGTTTTAAACCTAGACCTCAGAAAGCTGAAATTTTGGACAGAGGTTCTTTTTGTAAGGATTGAAAGGATTTATCCTCTAAGGAGGTTAAAAAAGTTTAAAATATTACTTTCGGAGTTATGGTATTAAAACTTGGTGGTCATATTTTTTAATATAACTGCGCGAATATAGCGGGGTAGGCAGAGGCACTTGCTAAGCAAATGCCCACAGTGCACCCAGCGGTGCCCACACACCATGTGGTGTGCGGGTTTCATCACGATGATGATGTTCAGTAGCCGAACTCGAACCCGCGACCTCCCGGTTACTAGTCAAGTATCCGACCAACTGGACTACAGACGCTATTATTAATTCAGGGGGGTTTATGTTAAAAAATTTCAAATGTAAAACCGCCCATTATATATAAATATATATATATATATACAAATATTATTACAAGTTCACTTATATTAATAAACTTGACGGTACACATCGAGATCATATTAGCTAGTTCAATCATTATGAAGGTAAACTGGAAAAACACGTATAGCAATTTATTACTTGGGCCTATCATTGACTCTATCAATAGGTTATCTATATAGTATTAATTTTACTTTAAACAGCTTCTAAGATTAATTCAACGTGCCTGTAAACTTAACTGGCCTATCTCAAAACATCGATAGTAAACTCATAAAGGCCCGTATTCTGAAGAGAATAATCAGTACTCAAGGATCACTCGAGCACGGTTTGTCTTTTTTACACAAACACTAGACATTAGAGAGGGACAAACAATTTACTTGAAAATAAATCTGCGCTTGAGCGGGCTTTCAGAATACAGACCTACGTTTCCTATTACCTAATTATTTTTTTAAGTGTAGGTGAATTTTTCATATACCTACAGATGCATTAATACGAAATAGTACCTCTAGTATTCCATATTCTTTAAGTGGGGATAACACAGAGATACCTAACATGTAGGTAACTAGCCACCCGCACCGGCTTCTCATAAATGCAATGGAGTGTTTCTACACTATATTATGCATGTAATATACATAATTATAAAGCTTCCTCTGAAATTACTCTATATATTTAAAGAATTGCATTAAAATTGGTAGTTTCAAAGATATAGGCTCTGACAGCGGGAAACGACTTTGTTTTATACTATGTGATGATATAAACATTTTTTGGCTGAAAATGTAGCTAAGCGTAAAACATGAAAACAGCTGGACCAATTTCTCTACTTACTTTATTTTTTTCGTGCCTAGAACCATGCCAGAACAGCGTATGTTGGCCCCAGTAGTAGATAATAGAATCTATAGTAGAGAATAGAATATACAGCGACATTTCACACATGGTTACCTGACCCTACATAGGATGATGAATATTCATGTAAAAAGTACCTAGATATGTTACACTCGCAATGTGTCCGCATACTTAATGTCTTTTTTGTGTAAAAACCGATACATTTTATATTACATAAAACTGGAAGTAAATTACGAGACACTAAATAGGTTACGTACCTACGCAATTTTCTTAAGACAACTTTGCGAGGCAATTTTTAAAAATCAACTTAGCTAGTTTTTTTTTTATTTCCTGTTTTTCTACCGAAATCGTGTGAGCACAACCTTAAATCTTAACCTAATAAAAAAAGCGTAAAGATAAGACGAACCACCAATAGCATAAAGCATTTAAACGCCATTAATAGAATCATTTAAATGCAAATTCTCATCCGCGGCATAAGTTATTCGGTTATCATCGCAAAACTCTCACATAAATCTCCATGAGACAAATAAACCCCGGTACACACAATACTACTAATTGTCCCATAAAGACTCTGAACAGCTCGTAAATATGCGCGAAGACGGCCGTGGAAGGGCCAAAGCCAGATTTCGGCCTACCGCGAGCACCCATAAACTACCGGCGACACATTTATTGCCCAACCACGTGGCATACGGAGCGATTTTTTTTCGACACTTGACTCCAACATGTGTAATAGTCTTTAAAGTGTCCCGATAGAAATTTATTACACCCGAATAGACCACCTTAAGACAAAAGAATTGCGCATATGACTGGACCTAAACGAAATAATATGATTTATGTTCAATGCACTTTTTACAATGTACGATCCGGCGGGGACAGCGATCGGTCAAAGGATGTTAACGTTATTATTTTTCTTACTAGTTTCTACCTAATGACTCATAAAAGAACAATCGAAGCAGTCAATAGAACCTATAATTATTATGTCATATTATGCACTATTACGCGCGGATTATATTGCAATTATTGTAACAACATTCCTTTTAGAGTATACTATACAATGTCTTAGAACGTCGAAACATTCATCATTTGTAACGAGCCATATCGCACTTGACCAACTAATGCGTCTCATTTTATCACAGGTCCATCAATCAAGCCCCACGACGAGCTCGAACAATTGAAGCCGTACACTAGAGTAGCACTCAACATGCTCCGTTGAAATAAAGGGAAAACTTTGCACTAACAAACAAAAAAAACGATGACCAGCGCCGAGTGAAATACAGATATAAAAAGGGAAAAGAAATCTGTTACCGATGAACGACCTCAATTACAACGCGGGAATGAGTTCCTACCAATTCGTTAACTCCCTAGCCTCGTGCTATGGGAACCAGGCACCGGGGCGCACGGGCACGCCGGTCGAGCAGGCCGGACATCCAGGACTGCCGACCCCCGGGGCAGACTACTACAACCCGAACGCGGCGGCTTCTGCCTACCCGAATGCGTGCTATTCCCCGCCGCAAGTGGGGCACCACTACCCACAACATCCGTACGCCGCCCCGGCAACAGGCACCCACCTACAGCCGCAATCCATGATCGACTACACGCAACTCCACCCGCAAAGATTGGGCAGCACTGGGAGCCATATGCACCAACATTCGAACCCGAGTCCCGGTGCATTGTCTCCTAACCTCATGTCTCAGGCTCAGAGCCAAGCTGCAAACGCTAGTTGTAAATTCGCTGATTCCACATCTACCACTGGAGTCGCTTCACCGCAAGACTTGTCGACTTCATCGGGTCCTGGACGGACATCGCCAGGTTTTAGTGTGGGACAGAACGCTTCAGGCACTACTAGTACTAAACTAGGTCTGACTACACCACTGGCGTCGCCCGTTGAACATAAGGCCAATGTGAATCAAAATATATCCAGTCCAGCATCGAGCACGTCCAGCAATGAGAGTAACGAAGCTAACAACTCCAGTTCCACAAACACGAAGAACTCCAAGTCGGGCGGTTCACAGGCCAACCCGCCGCAGATATATCCATGGATGAAACGAGTACACCTAGGACAAAGTGAGTACCGCATTTCTTGCATCATTTTTACATAGTAAACGGTTTCAGAGATTAATCATAAACAAAGCTAATGATCCCACCCGCGAGCATAATCAATATCTCTTAGTAAACAAGATTCACACTTTTTTACCGTTCACTTGATGGCGTGAAATCACAAATCGTTTGACTTCCTCTTCTGAGGCTGCAGCGCCGTTGCCACGCCTCTGCATCATTTCGATTAAATAGAAATAAACAATCCATTACTGGGAAAAAAGGAGATGAATGGAGACATAACAAATTAGATTAGTATTTTGTAAGGCATTAGGATCCACTTCGATCAACATAAGTATCGGACGGATCTTGCCCGTAAAAAGGCATAATGGTTTTGTTCGCGGGTACAAGAGCAGTCTTCACCTTTGGGCCTTTTCCCAAATTCATTAAGGTGCGAAAGGAGCCTAGTCATGATGACGTGTGATTTGATGGCTTTCGACCTTCTGGTGTTAACCATAGATTGGGTTATTTGGAGTAATCTCTTTTAAATTAGAAATTTCAGTTTTTTTCGTAAAAGTCACGTCTTGTTAGTTTTACCTCCTCAAAGATTTTTTACTTCACGGAGCCCCCACGTCAGTGACGTAACCGCAGTACGATGTACGGCGGAATTATTAGTTACATTCGTTTATGAATGGCTTTGAGATGTGAGTGAAAAACTTGTAGCTGTAGGCTGGAGATGTCCCAAAGATAAAGTGACGCGCAGATGTTGTGGTCATGTCTACCGAAGACATTCTTGGAAGACACAATTGTGTCAAACGCCATTATATTGTTTTAGTGAGACGATGTAAAGTCAAGATGTGGCCTTAACCTGTCAATTTACAACTATTTAATGTGGGAATTATCCGTCGCTCTACTATACAATGTCGCATATTTTAAATTAACTGTGTCTTGCTGTACGAGTTCCTATGAATTCATAATGACTAATACTTCTGCATTCCGTAACTTACATAATAAATTATAGCGAATTGTACTTTATTTACATATAATTCAATACAAGATAGATTATACAATCACCCATTAATTTGTCATAGTGTCAGAATGCTAATAAACAAATGTTGTGTTTGCACATTGCATAAGTGCAGCCAAGTGATCTATCTTCCTGGTACTATAAGAAATACAAGTATATACCTTATCTACTTGCAATTTTTTCTCCGAAAGCCAGAATAAAAAATGTGGCGTGCGGATTGTAAAAAAAAGAACGTTAATTCCTTTGTTCTTTTCCCTTTAGCAAGTACGCTATTCCCACCTTACAAATAGCTAGTGAACCTTGAAAAACTTCAGCTCTGAAACCCGAGCCAGCGCCTCCAGTATGCAAATAAAGTTAAAACGAGAGGTCGTGACCCTTACGTGTTCTGTGGCAATATCTCAAAAGCTGGTAGGAAGCGGCCGGCTGTTCGCATGTTCACTCGACTTATGAAATTTCAATACGATGTTATTTAGCACCAGTCGCTGGCTATGAGCCTCGATGTGAGCTGAAAGGGGTGGATTGAAACATTACTGCAAGTATGTAGTTCGACACCATTCTCGCTTTATTATAACACAGGCTATGAAAGCTGTCAAAAATGGTTTAAAACGTGTATGTTCAGAAAAAGGTGGGACAACACAAATGTAGCGACAAATTATACCTACGATATTCATATTATATAAAACATGTTCTTCATTAAACTGATCGCACAATATTCGAATATTAAAACGAAGCACGGAAAACGTTCCGTGCACCCAATATAAACTCGGATGACGATGACGAAATAGGTACCCCGCCCATAATCAGAGCGCACCAAAAAAGGTTCTGCCGAAGTACCCGGTAAAAGCACCGCCGCCAGATAAAATTTTTCAACGTCAACCATTTGAAACAGAAGCGCACTCTTACCTGGGCACTGCATAAGATTAGTAAATAAATAACGAATTAAATTCCAGTAAAGATTAGAGGCCACGCCGTAAATAAATCAAGCTGGACACTCACACCGCTCACTTCGGTATCACTCGGGTAGGTATGAATGTATAATAGAAGCCTGCAAAGGAAGAGATGTAATCAGTTAACTTTTATTAATAGTTTCGTTATATTCATTTACATATAGAATATTTAAAAAAAATTGTTGGTCAATATCAAAACCCATCCACAAAACACTACAAACTTAGAAGAAAATCATAACAGATAGTACTTATTGAAAATTGTAGTAGCCGCAGCAAATTTGCCCAACAGCGTAACATAGATATTTGCACGCGATAAACCACTATTCAATATTATCTATACAAAGACTAACAACATAAACGTAAAGTAAAGGCGAATTCAGATCAATATCCTGATATAATCGGGACACGACTCCAATACCAGGCGGGGCCAAGCCATAGTAGATTGTTATTTAAGAAGTTATGCGCAAAGGGTTAGGAAAAATAAATAAGAAAGAAATATACAAAGAGGGATTAGTGCGAGCCGGCGAGCCGGTTGGTCGGTTCCGACGTGCCGATGACTTTACAGAATTTGCGAGGCTAAAATACAACGGCCGACCATTCTCTGCAGACTGCACAGCTAACTGATGGGCGGTTCGAATAAACCTTAGTGCTCACGTAATAGAGATGATATTCATCAAAAGATTTTGGTCAATAAGGATCGAAATCCGTCCAAATTAAGCTTATTATATGCATGACATATTTTTAGATTTAATACTATGTAGCTACAGTCACGACATAGGTAACGTAATCGAAATGACTAAAATTAAGTGAGTCAACCAAATGCGAAAGGTGCCAATACTAAATCAATATATTAGTTAGATAATTTACCAAAATAAGAAACATATTACAGCGACATAAGTTGGCCAAAGTTGAATTCGCGAAGGGACGGTAAAAACCCTTTCCCAAGGGATTTCACCTCTAACGCTTACTTACTTATTGATACAAACTTCACCCTACTGCGGTTCAACATAGGGGAAAACATTGCCAATTTTTCATTTGGATTAAGTTTAAGTAACTTGCTTTTCGTTTATTTACTCTTGAAGGGAATGAGATTCAATTTAAAAGCTATGGGTCAAAAATTCTTTCTCTTCTAAAGGTCTTATTGACGCCGCTGATATACACACATCAAAAGTTTCTACGGATCAAGTACATTTTAGAAGATTGCAATCAAGAATATATTTAACAAAAACTAAATTCATTCATAATTTATTCAAAATGTGGTGATAAGTCATTGATACAGGCATGGGGAATTAGGTAGGAGACCAATCCAGAAGATTAAATTTGATTTATTTTTTTACAGCTAAAAATGTTTTTGATCCCAAGACACTTTTGATGTGTGTAGTTTGTGTTAGTGTGGATAAAAATATAACAATCAAAACGGACATTTTTTTAATTGTAATTATCCGGAAGGATATTATACAATGAACTCTTTACAAAAAAAATGTAACGTGCAAAACAAGATCAAGATAACTAATAACATAATTCTTATAAGATGGTTTTTGTTCCATTGAAAAGCGAGGCGTGTTCTGGTCTTTTGAAACGTGTCCTTTGTACAACGAAGGCGAACACAAAGATTTGTTCGAGATCACGTTTTGTCTTATATGACAAGCCTTCGTCTTGAAAGGTTTTAGACACCTACCTTCTTCGAGAATTATAGTTAATACTGTTTACAATAAAAAAAAAACAATGTAAATGTTATTCTCTGTAACCACAGAGTAGGTAGATATAGCGATTAAACTGTTTACTTGATAATTGAACCGTACCGCCAGCAATTTAATATAATCATCATAGTCGATGAATAAAATAAAGGCATGTGTAAAAAAGAACTAGTTACATCAGCAGCTGTGGAAGCTGAAGATGCTAACAATATTCATTGTCCTATACAGTTACTCAACATCCCACATTATATGCAACATCAAAGACTTCGCCGCGTTTTAATTTCGATTTAATAACCCATGTCGCTGCGTTCAGTAACTGATTAAGTTTCTCATAAAGGCAATACACTGATGCGCCTGCGCATATGCTGCGGATGTACATTGCAAATTTCAAATTAGCATAGGAATCCTGACTCGTAATTCAAAAGGCGAAGCTGTTTGAATGTTTTACGCCTGCTCAATGAGACCGTATGTATGAAAGTGCAGGCAGACACATTAATACGTGTCACGAATTGAAAACCACGAGTTCGTCAATAAACTTATAAATACTTATAAGTCAATAGCGTAACAGCTATTGAAAATAAAACTGAAAAAAGTGACAAAAAACTCAAAGGAAAGGAAGAATGTAAACGGAAGAAAACAAAAAAAACGCATAAAATAGTTGCCATACAACAAAACATCCGAGTCAGCTTGTCTCAATAATGTAAAGAGTATCAAATGATATCTTCATTCGGACACTTGTAACAAAAACTCCTTGGTGATACAGTTATTGATGTCAAATGTGAAAATAATGGTCGCGCAGCAATTGTTTTCCAAGCTATAAATAACACTCACAAAGAATTCGCGGTTTCCTTAAAAGCTAAACTGGCTGATAAACTTTTTTTTCTTCTTACCCATACCCGACTTTCGGCCTATAAATATTAATACAATCAAATGTTTTGACGTGGACTCTTTTTAGGCTTTTATCTTGTACCTTTTGCTTATTTTTTTGGTCATCGATTTCTTTTTTATTTCGTGTTAATTTGAACAATAAATGTTGGTCTTTTAGCAGATCGTAAAGCAAAATTTTTGAGGGGTGTAGCAAGAAGGCGCCTAACTTTTTATAAAAAAAGGGTCTGGGAAGTTAAGTTTTTGCGAATTTCTGACCAAATGTTTTCCACATTCTTAGAATAAATTATTAAGTCGATGTAGATAGTAAGATGCTATATCAAACTTTACGGGTGACGGGTAGTTGTATAAAATTTTGTAGTTGTTATAAAAGTACTTGTGTAAAATTTTGACAAAAAAACATTCCGATCTGTCAAAAATTGTATGAAAGTAACGACCCGTTATCCGTAAGGTAAGTTATTGAAACCGGACATTAATGATCTAACTTCTGAGTCACCATGGTATCGACATCGAGAAACACATACATTTTAAAGATCGGAATATTTTGACAAAATCCCATCGTGGCATCTAAATTGGTCACAGTTACTGGGTTAACCACTTTTAAACGTCATCCATCTGATTTATTTCCGTATGTTGTGTGGTAACGTTTTTGTCACTTTGTTTTTAATCTTTCTCGTCCTCAGGGATTTTCGATTTAGATCTGGCTGTTTCAATTGTTTTGAAGCTCGAATGGTTTTGACGAATTTTGCGTGAAATTTTCAGATTGGATCTTTTAAAAGTCTACGCAGTGACAAGATATTTTCGCGGTGTATTAAAGAGAGTGCGATGACCACAGTTACCCAGAGGCGTATCGACACAAATACTCGTAAACTATAATCATTTGCGGTACCCATAAATAATTGCGTGGCTCTCAGTGGTCGGGGCAGGGTTTTTGTCGGCCACGGGCTGCGCGGGCGCAGGTAATATAGTCATAAATTTCCATAACCGCCACTCGATCTTATCAAACATGATTTTAATTTGATTTTGGTGCCCCACGTGTTGGTGAGGTCGTTTCGTCGTCGAGTTATGGTCGTAGGTATCTGAGAGCCATTTCTGATTTGAATATTGATTTTTTTTCTATTTACATATTTCTTTCGCTATGTTTCTTACGTCGGTAAAGTCTTATCATCGTATCAAGTCTAGGTTCCGTAAATATTCCTACTTAGTAATTTATTACGCAAATAATAACTGGATATTATTTACCTTACATGCAGTTGTTCTTCAAACTGTTGTAGCAACATTAATTATTACCTCTGCTCATTTTTGTGTACACTTCAATACTAAACCTCATACGACTAAACTACCACGATATTACAAATTAAGCAAAAGGAATAATAGTTGGATACTGACTGTAATCATATCGGTCATACAACAGTAAAGTTAATATGTCATTTGAATATAAAAGTCGCACTGACGTTATTACGATTACGAAAGTATGATTTACAACCAATACCCCGCATTATCTGCTATAAATCCTTAATCCATTTATCACAGCTTTTGTTTACGATCTAAGCATATCATCGGCTATTAATTATATGCGTTCTTCACTTCAAAACTTTGACGTTCTCGCCCTGTGACAGTCCAGAGATAAGAATTCGAACATTATTCAATATTACAGCCCTCTTTACAATCAAAAATATACTTTACATCTTTTGCCATAACATACCTTTCCCTTAAGTATTCTTAGTCAGAATTTCGTCGCACGATTTTCGCCTCTATAATTTGAGTTTCAATGCTTAGTTTTCCTTGTCCCGATATCAGACAACTTCGTATCGAAAAGGAGTTTACAATTTTGATGGATGTTGTTATAATTGTTTCTGTATCGATTATGCCATTGATAAATATTTCGACTATTCCTCATTTTATTAATGATGTGGAAGCGGAAGACCGTTCTGAGCCGTGCCCCCGCGACAGTCCAATGTCACAATTAATATGAGAGCTGTCAAAACATCTGTCATCACGTCACGGATCGTCTGCTATCCACGGGGATTTAAAAATGGTATTTTCGAATAAAGTTTTCGTTTTCTTCAGCTGGAGTGACGTCTTTAATTTTTCTGGCACTCTGAATGCCTGCAAAGTCAACGTTTTTTTAGTACCTATTGAACTATTAGGGATTAAAAACAAACGGGGAAACTTTCAACAAAAATCAATACCATTAAAGGAATGGCATAAACCATCGGCGCAACGAACCGGAAAGGAATCTAAATAGTTTGCTGACTCCTTTATCAACGGGGCAATGAGCAGTAGGAATCTGATGGCAGAATCGGTTCTACGTTCTTAATTGAAAGTGCAATGCAAATTTCAATCAATACTTTTCTAAGGCTAGTGCCTTTAGATAATAATATTGAAAAAAGTGAACAAAAACTAAAAACAATGTTCACTAGCAAAATTAATCCGCACTGGCCAAGAAACGTTCATGCTAACCCACTTAAAGCAAATTCCATTGTCGTGCCAAATGTAATAGCAGTCGAAGCCCATACAGAATGCACAGCACACATAGCAACCCTCCAAGTGAGTGTAATAGCTGAATTCCGGTGCTGCTGGCGGGCCGCTCGCACGTCACTCCAGAACCAATACCGTATTGATCACGTGCTGCAAGAGCGCGACAAATGAAGTGACCCCTGTCACACGGAGAAAGTGAACTTGGGAACTTGGACGTTGTTATTTTAGCACTATTACAATGCTGTTCAATATTCGTAGACTTTTGGAGTCTTCTAAAAGTTGCAAAACGAAATTTAAATACTGTTTCAGTACGAATACTTGTAGAAGAGAAAACAGTAATATCAGAATATGAGGTTTGTACTAGTTGTTGAGATAGAAGAACACAACAAAATTAGAGTTTGCAATATGATTACAATAAACTATATTTAGTTATATGCGGTGATTATAGCATTTGAAGAGGAGTTCTAGTTCGAAAATTCTGAAATTAATCAATTTAGACATTTATTACTTTACAATCACTGTGATCTGATCCAACAAACCAAATCCTTCCCGTTCGAAATTTTGTTTTCGAATCAAACAATAACCATTGAACGATCTTACGGACGCCGGTCACAATACTTTTTCATAGACCAGCGTAAAATAATCTTTACTTTAAAGAAATCTGTTTATGAAGTGGCAGTGAATATTATAAAAATGTTAACGTTGACGTGTCCTCGAGTGCACAGAGGGTCGAAGAGCGCTCGCACACGGTACAAAACGACAGATATTAATGATTAAGAGAGAAAAAAATCGTTGCGTTCCGGGGTACGCTTACAAAAGCTCACTAAACAAAGTGCAATTAGAATGCCAATAACAATTTATAGTTGCTGATTGATTACACTATAGCATTATTTTGTTTTAACTCGCCGGTAGGTGCACTACTACTGCTTTAAATAACTTTACTAAGTCTTGCTAATGAAATTAACTCCTTTACAATTATGGTTTAGTTGTTGCATCAAAATGTATGCTACTATTTAACTCCTATAATATCAAGTTATGTCGATACTCATTTAATTTTAAAGTCCTAAATAAGCGTTTGTGGTCCAGTTGGTCGGACACTTGACTTGTAACCGGGAGGTCCCGGGTTCGAGTCCGGCTACTGGACGTGTACCAAATGGGACTCTTTTTCAGAGCCTATGTACGCAACGCAACGCTCGTACGGTGAAGGACAACATCGTGATGAAACCCCGCACACCACAAGGTGTGTGAACCCTATAACGGCGATGGGCTCACCCTGTCACGTTGGGTTAAATACGCTTGGTGAACCGTGGGTACTTGCTTTAGCAAGTGCCTCTGCCTACCCCTCTTTGGGATTAAAGGCGTGAAGTGTATTTCTTTTTTTTTTTTCCTAAATAATGATTTAAAAACATCTCCATCAGCACTAATCAGTCGTTGACAGAGGTTTTTTTAGTTTATTAGAACACATAAAATACAATTTACCAAATTTAATATTATGCTGGTAGGTACATAGAGTCTGGTACTCAAAAGAGCACAACTTTCCTTTTGGTTTCCCATCATTAAAATTATAATTTTCTTTCTGGACCAGTGTCCAATGAATGCGCAATTTACTTTCTTAGGTAGGTACTTATGTAACTGGCCGAAAATTATCAGCAAACTAAAAACGAAAAAATAAAACATCAGAAAGGAACCTGAATTTGAAACGGCTTCAGAACGACGTCGGCGGCGGCGGTGCGGGCAGAGCGAGATAGGTATCTGATAACGTCATGTGCCAATGCATACCAAATGGCTCGCAGTTATAATGGCGGCGCTGCTGTGTCATTTTGTAATTGGCTAATTATTATCAGCTGAAGGTGGGCGGGGCCAGCGCGTGCATACAGCATGTTTATAGTCGCCTATCTGCGTAATCGCAACTCTTTGGTACATCCTAGGAGATAATAATAGGTGACTGTTTTATGAAAAGTAGCACTCTTACATACACCGAGGTGTTGATTGTACCAAAGAATAACGATAATTGGATGGCTTTTATGACGCGCGTAGAAGAGTTATTGTAATTATTGTGCGGAAAGGTGAAGTTAATGTCACATTCTTGTGAAATTGGATAATATTGTTTTAAATGTTTATAAAATAAGCATATACTATAGAACTATTTAGCGTTCCTAGTGACCTAGTTACTTATCATAAATACCTTAATTGATATAATTAGATAGACCTATCTATAAGTCGATATCATGATTCCAAAGGTAGGTAACTCAAACCATTTCCATGTAAGGAAATGTAAAAACTAAGCGCACGCACTTTATTTCGCAATTTAGGGATAAAAAAAATTGCGTATATCATCCGGTAATAGTGTAGCTTCCCAGCGGTGACAGAATTATCGAAATCCGTTCAGTAGTTTTTGAGTTTAAGTATTCGTTACAAACATCCATACATAAATACAATTCTTTCCTCTTTATAATATTAGTATAGCTTTAATGCTTAAATGCTTTTTTAATACTTTCAGACGTTTAGTCGTGTTTTATACAGACATAAAGCTTTAGTACTAACCTTAATTAAATAATTATGTAACCATTCTCTTAATTAATTTTAGACAGATTGTGCTGACATTATTCGACATTCTTCACCGATAATTACAAATTCTTAGTTACGATGTTCTTAAAAAACTTGATGAAAAATATAACATAAAATATACAAGTAAATAGGGTGGTTAGACATATTTATCCATTTTACTAGCGGCTTCGCACGAATACAATGATACTAAATTATTCGAGTATACATAATAAAATCCTTCCTCAAGAATCTATCCTATCCTATCTAGCAAAGAAAACCGCATCAAAATTCGTTGCGTAGTTTTAAAGATCTAGGCATACATAGGAACAGACAGCGGGTCGCTGACTCGCCTGAAAGTCGTCTGACTTTGTTTTATACCTACTACCTATGTGTTGATATCACAACATTTTGTATAATAAATTAACCCGACAATAAATACGCAGTTTACTTTTTCCTCTATTAAAGGTTCGTCAAGTAAAAACGAGGTCATTATTAGTATGATTAATGTAATTGTCGGGCCCCAAAGCTCAGGGGTATCTGCGCTAGGTGGCGACGTTAATGGTGAATTCATAATGATTGTTCGTTCATCGTATAGTTTCTAATCCCCTGTGATGCGTATCAAATAATATACGTAGAAACGTCTGCTGCGCGTTGCCTGTTTATATGTTGTGGTATAATATGAAAGCAAACATATTATCACGCAGGTTTCATTATTATTACATAGCATAAAGGAATGGCGGTTCCCACTGTCTGTATGCTATTATATATCTTTAAAACTACGCAGAATATATTTTGCTAAGTTTGTTTATGTTCAGGTTCCAAAATTTTGTAAAAGTTTTGTTTCAAACACTATTTTTATTTAAACACAATGAACAAGCGTTTGACAACCATCCTGCCTGATGTTAAGCAGCGATGTGGTCTACGATGGAGCACACTTGTTCATTAGGTATATACCCCAGTGACTTGAAGACGTCCAGACGGTGCGCAGGAAACGCAGACTCCGGCAAGTCGTTTCACATCCATGTATTGATGCTATATGTACATAGTATAAAACAAACTCAAAATGTTTCTACGCAACGACTATTTTGATGCAATGTTCTTTGCTAGACAGAGTGATTCCAGAAGAAGATTTATACCTATATATATTACATGCATACTATAGTATAAAACACTTATCGCCGTATTCATAAAAAGTTAAAAAACTGAGCTCAAATAGTTAGAGTTGACGTATATCAACTTCCTCTAGATTTGGAGCACATTTGAACAGTTTTTGTGACCTTTACTAGCAGTGCACTAACGCTGTTCTAACTTTATGAATACCACGGATAGTATCAGCTCTGCACTCACGCGAAGACAGGTGATTCGCTAGTGTTCACTAGTTGAGAATAGTTTATCTGTGGTATATAATATTTATTGGTTTTACAGGGCTGGTTTGTGCCGTAAATAATTATGTACCTACCTACTAATTACATTAACTTTACTTAACCCTTATTATGAGAATGCATGTTGCATTTTAACTCCGTTGACGTTCGTTATTATTATAAGTTCATCAGATACACCCCGTTATTATCCTCTTGTATCAGAAAAGTACCTGGTATGTAATCTGCCCATTACCATAGGTGGTTATCATAATAACCAGAAATCTGTAGTACCTAAGTATGTGTTGTACAAGTGGGATAGGGTACGTCCCTTTATTTGATTAAGGGTTAACATACCTTTAATACTAACTTAACTGTATTTCTTACGTAGAAGTCGATGTGTTGTTGCGATGAAAAAGGGGTTGTTGACTGATGAACTAGCATAAATACTAATTTATACTGTTAGAAATTTATAATGTTAGAATTTTACAACGTAACAAAGTCTTTATAGTTTATGTTCAGCCAGAGATTACGTAATGGGCGTGAGTACGTATACATATAAAACTAGCGTTAATTTTTTTTTAGATTTTAAACAAAGGCGCTAGTAGGTATATATAGTTCTAAATACCGACTTGCGTGTATGTAAATATAGATTAATGTGCACGAGACAATAGATATTAGAGCTTTATCAAAATCGAAGCAAGTCTATTGTACTGACGACCCACTGGATAACATACGGCTAGCCAATTATATCTTTTGAAAAAAAGAACACGATTCTATGTTGCCGACTGTACTCGCGTACGGCATGTGATGCGTTTGTTTTCACACGTCGGAGTGGATGACGAGAGCAGCGCATGCGCCGACGACGAGCCCATCAACAATGTGTAATACAGCACAGCGCTGCCGAGCGATAATACTAAGAAACCGCTAAAAACGATGAAAAATAAACAAAACGCCCGAACTCTAACACTGAATTTGATTAAGTATCTTTAATTAGATACTCTTCTGCACCGCGCGATCTGTTTTGATGCGATCTGACTGTTCAGTCACAACAACACGTGAAACTTATTCGCCGGTGATTTTTATACGATGCGCAGTGTTTAATAATACATTTACCAAAAGATAATCCTATCTTTGTGTGGTCAGCAAACATCAAGAGATTCCCGAAGCCCTATTCTGTCTATTAAGATGACGAGATACGCGCGTGCGCCGGAGAAGCTGTCAGTCGTCGCGGGCGGCGCTCGACGCCCGACTGCTACTCAGAACCGCGGATTAAATAAATCCTTTCGCTAAGAATAAAAGCCAGTTTAAACTGGGAAATATTCACACAAGTATCATCGGTATGATTTTCTCGTTATCTCGTGTGCAATTAATTCGCCTTATAGTAAAACATGTGCCTTTCAACCCCGTAATTTTGAACCTTTGTCTTCGTCGAACGGTCGTGTCGAGATATCATCACGTCATACCATTCAAACTTTCACAAACGCCGCGGTGGAACTCCTCGTTGGTGCTTACACAAACTTCCAACTAGTTTCGAGAGAGTGCGTGAATAAAACAGGAATATTTTCTTTACACGGTCCATCAGTCCACCAACATATTAATCGGTGTCACTAGAATAATATACAACAAGGAGCGAACAGTGCTTCGCAACCTGTAGCCCGTCGCATAAATCGCTCAACACTGCCGAGTAATGTTTTGTATGGAGATTTCTTTCGACGCGACCGTCCCGCGCAGTGTAACGTGGCCTTTATCTAGCGGTGTATTAATGTATCAAATTGTTGAATGTCGGCGATATATCACACGGGCTGACATGCTTCTGAAATAGACAATTAAAATGTTATAAGCACGCGGAAAAATATATTTCCTCGCACCACGTTACACAATGCGAACAGCCAATATGAAAATAAGCTGGGAACAAGAAAAAGCTCAACATAGGTGACAGACAGCATAAATCAAAGCAACTCTGCGAAAAGTACCAAATGCTGCAAAAGAATTTCTTTTAAGTACTGAATACATTGAAAATGTGAGCGAATTTTTTGCTCCAGTTCTTGACCATTGTATCGGCCGATTGCGAAGAAAAGCCTTTCGCCCGATTTTGTCACAGCAATTAATATACTGATGTACGCATTCAAACTCTTCTATTATACTTTTACTCTCCTTTGCGACTAAGTGATAATGACTAATTGTTTCAATGCAAAAAGTGTTTTGTGTGTATTTTTGCAAGGTCTGGAGACCTACCGCGACAAGGTAGTGTCTGGTAATCGATCGATTTGTCTTATTGTTTGGGACGCCATTTGTTTGTGCTGTGTGACCGCCCTGACTGAGCCCGAGATAAAACTAAGCAATAAATTATGTGAAACGGAAAGTGTATAGTCCTTTAACAACCGCTGTGTTCGAATGATGCGGTTGACGTCATTAGAAAAAAAAACTTCACGCACACCAGCCAAAGGGCATTGGATCCTTCTCCATAGTAAAAATATAATGAAATAGACCATTCGAGTGCTTGCAAAATAAATTGTGTGGTATTAAATTATAATTGGAAAACAAAATAACTAAGAGACAGAGACTTGTTCGACCAGATTTATTGTAAAATTAATATTCAATTAGCTTTCCGCACATGATGCCGTTGCGTTGGGCGTACGTATTATTAAATTTAATTTATGGCATCATTTATGAAGCGATATTTTTAAAATTATGGTCGGTCTCACGGCGGCGGCGGCGGTAATTGTGGAACGATCAATTTAGGAAGCGATCGACTTGGACTTGCCTTAGATTTATTTCTTGTTTTAGATCGTAGTATCTGTTGAGACCACATCGCTTTACTCCGGATACAGTTTTGATGCAACTCTCCTGGAACTATTTTCGTATACAGTATATATATTTTGGTATCGTTTGAAAGTTTGGACTATCAAGAGCCACTCTAGTTTTACCTTTAGTGTCACACTTGTTGTTGCCTTAACTGTCCCCCGATCTGTTTCTTTAGTAACTGCCATGAATTTAAAAGTATGTTCAGAAAATTACAGCGGAAATTGGTCAGAACACCTTTTTTACTCCCAAATCAAGTATATTCTTCGAAACAATTTGCAATGAGCAAGCAACAACGTAACACCGAGCCCTCTAGAAATTATCCAATATTTTGGATTATAAATTATCGCAATTATTTTGGAAAAAAAAAAACATAGAAAAGAAACCATGAGACCAAGAATTTGTACATACTCAATACATTGTCGATGTTCCATTGCAAGATCAACGCGCCATATAGAGTTTCAAGAATAAACTTTATAGGTAATGTAATACTTCAAACGTTTCCTTGATCAGTCAAAGGTTAACCTTTTAACCGGTACTTTGGCCGGCTCCATGCAACACGCGAGCCTACTTAGCGAGAAGATAGATAGGCAATTAGTCAACGATAAAGGATCTTGCAGTAACTCGTGTCATAATTACTATTATGCATTTGAATAATACGGAAATTCATTTATTGTAGCTCTTAACATTATCATCGTGTATAGTTATACAAGTGTAATTATGATTTACAAATTACCTATTCACTGATATGTGTTTAATATTATGGTATCTCCTTTTTTAGAGCAATGGTATACACTGGCTTTTGCAACAAGGTAGGCAGTAATCCCCACGAATTGAGACATATGTATAGGTAACTTGTCTTTACGAAATATAGGTAACTACCTATCTACTCACTCACAAAACACAGGACCTTCGATGGCCTATGTCGTGAGTACAACAAAAAAAGATCTAGCAATAACTCTATTATTAGGTCGGGTAGCCAAAATACTAAGGTAGGCAGTGTCTTTTTGCCTATAAGTATGGTGTGCACGCCACGGGTGGTATGCACTGCAATTTCTCCAGAATCAAAACCTTGAATATCATGAAATAGTTTTCTTAGTGCATTAGTAAATTCTAGCATATCATCGGACATAAATTATTCCTAAAGCACGTACACCACCGTCTCTTCGGTAGCCTTCATCAGCTATTTGTCAAGTTGATAGCGCGTTTCTTGGCCGAGAAATAAACGTGCCCGAGACAAACTCCACGGCGTGGGTAGGGCTATCTACTTAAGTAGGAGATTATATCAATTTATAGCAATTTATCCGATCACTTTTCTAATGTTAACGGCGTCACGAAGTAATAATATTTGGCATTGTACATTTTTTTTTCCTACTAACTTTACAGAAACTGATATTTTAGGAAAGTAATGGTTCGCTTATGAACTGACTATCGATATATCTCACCAGTGAGATATCGAGGGAATTAGCCAAAGTGACACTGCTACACGCCGTTGATAATATCATCTGTATCATAACAAAAATATACTCAATCAACCAAGACGCTCGTTTGTGCCAGCCACGTCGAAATAGACTGTTATAAAACCCCCCAACGAACGCTGAGGAGATGAGCCCGCGCAACAAGATTTATTGCGTGTTATGTAAATGTGTACAAGACATTAGTGTCCTTAATATTTCTACGTCGTGATTAGTGCTCACCGGGAACGTGAGAAATCCAGTCCCGATGCGCCGGAGTGGATTTCGTGCTCGAATGTTGGAGGCATATCGAGCTATCTGAAGAGATTCCTTTATGCTTGTGCCGACGATTATAGTTCATAGTCTGCGCTTTACCGCAAATGGGCTCTTGAATTTGATTGGCTGTTATTTACGGCGGGCTGGTGCTTAGTGTTTGCTGAAGATCGTCGCCATTTTCCAATAAAGTGAAATAACTGGTTGCGCGCCGGCCAGCCATCGGGCCATCTCCAAACTGTTTGTTTTGATATTCTCAGCACGGGGAGACGTTTTAACGTGTAATTTTATATTGTGTACCTAAAGAAAATCATAAGAATCACGATGTGCGCACAAGCTGATCGCTGCCCTGACGTAAATAGCATACCTATTATCTACAAAGTGCTGGCTTTATTGTAACGAAATTATGGTATTATGTAAAGTTACCTATGAATTTTGTGCAAGACTTCATGCGGAAATGATTGTAGGTAGATACTACAGCAATCACGTGTTAAGATATTGACAAGATACCTGTAGTATAGGTAAATGATACAGTTTTAAATCTACCTCAAACATATTTTAAAAATTGACCTTTTTTGTTCGTGAAATCATAAGAACCAGACAGGCACAAGACCAGAGAAAAACGTCATCGTTCTTCGTTCTAAACAAGTTATCTGTAATATTTGGAATTACATCAAATTTGAATGCCGGCCTTCCATTTTCTTAGTTCAAAACTTAGCTTAAAAACATTGAAATTTCATACCACAATACGATGATAGAACGAAAGAGTTTACTATGACCGAAAATTACTACATAAAGTAGTTAGTATTCACGTTATTTTTCTTCAATATCGTAACCTAGATATACAATGTTCCCTTTGCAACTAATGATTTCAAAATAGTTGACTCAGTGCCTTCGAACGTTCATGTTGATAATCTTAAGGCAAAAAGCCAAAACGTAATTCGCGATGACAACCCGTCCACATTTGAAGTTGAAAGCACTGAAAGACACTCGTCCCGTGTACATGTATCTGGAACAGATGGTAACAATTTAGATTGATATTGTGTGAATGTATTACTGACGTAGAATTAAATATGCAGCTTCAAATAGACAAATAATTTAGTATACTTGTACATGTCATATTTTGTCAAAATTATGCATAGGTACAGAATTCATATTTTCTGTACATATCCAGCAGTGGACAAATATGGGCTGATGATGATGATGATGATTCATTCTACAGTAGGTAAAGAAAAAAATACACTTCACGCCTTTTAATCTCAAAAGCGGAGTATGCAGAGGCAGTTGCTCAAGAAATGCCAACAGTTCATCAAACGTATTTAACCTAACGTGACGGATTGAGTCCCTCGCCGTTAAAGGGTTCACATACCTAGTGGTGTGCGGGTTTCATCAGAATGTTTTCCTTCACCGTATGAACGTTGCGTTGCACACATACCTAGTCTCTGGAAATTACCTATCTACACATATTTTGTCTTGTAAATAATTAACCACGGTAGGAATAATTAACCAGATTAAATACGTAGTTATTATACGAGTATCTCTCTACGCAGAAAGTATGTTAGATCGATATAAAGTAGTGTGTGTTTCAAATATCATTCAATTGATTGAGATAAAAATGCGTAGAATCCAAAAATATATCTCAAGAAGTCAACTAGAAGTACAATGACAGCTGAGCCAAGTGGCATAATACCAAAATCTTGGAAAATACTACTTTCTGATTTCGCATAAATTAAAAGACATTTTTAATACTTTGATGAGAAAAAGATCCGACTTTTTTCTCGGTTATTCCGGACAGTAAAATAAATTAATGCAAGCAGTCAAAATAAAGACTTTTATCTTAGTTTATTCACATTTACTTACTTTGTGTTAAACCTACTATTGTATATCTACAAATATGTTTTACGCAATAGCACTTACTTCGATAGATTTATATTAATCAGCTCAAAAGAGAATAGAAACAATAGACCTCTGACTGACCATCCGATCATGAAAAACTATCAAAGCCCAGGCGACCGTAACAAGGAAAAAAACAGTAGTAGTAGTAGTTTGTAGAAGAAGAATAAATAAAAAAAGTATATAGATATGTATTATAGAATTTCAAATTGTGAAGCTCGCAGATCAGAGTCACTGTGAACATCTAATTATTATTCGGGAACAAATAAAATTTCTTAAACTTTTGCATCCTCAGGGTTTTTAAAACTGCATTTGATAATATTTTACAATATATTATGTCGCTGTGTATGAATATGTATCAAATACGACAGTGCGATAAGAACGTGACGCTTTCAGCACATATTTGTATAAAAATAAGGAAATATGCCTAGATTTTTTGATGTATCTATTTCAAACTTAATCACCGCTTTCAGTCAGTCAAATTGGCATTTCAAACTGTTTGGAAATCAGCGTTTAACACCAAGAGTACTAAACAGAGAAAAAGACATTAAAAAGTTCACGTAGGTAAGTAAAGTAATAGTTACTAGCCGATGCTCCTCCAACTGTGCATAGGAAATTATTCAATTCCGGCATTTATTCAGACGCGTTTTACATAATGGCAACATGACAGATTTGTTTTTCGATATTTGAAAATTTGCACATACCTGTTTGTCTATGCACTAAGCGACAGCGGCCGATTACATTTTGTCAGCTGGAAAACGGTACATGTCTGAAAAATCGATTCAATATTCTTGATCGATATTCGGAAGTGAGATGTACAGAATTATGTATCATATGCCATATGCATTTATGACAATGGCCACGCGGATTTTCAAAGACTAATTTCTAGAATAGATGCTTGTTTTACTTCACTAGAAATGTTGTATAGTAGGTAATGTAATAGTTGGTAAATTAAATAAGAATAAATGTATGAATAATATAATTAACTGCGTTAAACGATTACTATTAACGGTCAGATAGCTAAGTCAAAATGTATTTACCAGGTGACTGTGTCGAAACGTTGGGCAAATAACGAAGGTAAGCTGAATGCTTGTCTTTGGTTAATTTCACGCCGTTATACCCAGTTTAAACTATTAATAGTATGTACCATTTTTTAATTTATCATTAAAAACAATCGTTTGACCACCATTCTGTCTGATGTTTAGTAGCGATTTGGTCTACGATGGCGCACACTTGTTCATTAGGTACCTATTCACCCGCGACTTGAAGACCTTCGGACTGTACTGCGCAGGAAACACAGACTCCGGAAGTCATTCCACATCCTAGCGGTTCGCACTATGAAAGTAGACGCAAACCGTTTGGTTCGCGTAAATGGTAAATCCACCTGGTATTGATAGCGTTTTTCCGTTCTCCTGGTTATCCTATTGTAAAAACGCGATGGGGGTATTAGGTTAATACCATGTATATAATGTAATATATTACCTACAAAAGTTAGAAACAATATTTCAAAGTACAACAAAGGACCTTGCATGTTTAGTGAATTGGGTCTATGTTAAAAATAACACAAGCTGTGTGTGATTAACTGTAGCAGTAAATAGTGACATTACTCATTTTTATTTGTTATTTTTAATATAAAACAAGCAATTATGCGGTCTATGAAATGTTTATGTGACATTTTTATAACGTGTTCGTCGTTTTTATCTCGACGCGATTAATCATTGGTAGCCTTTGAAGTTCTTTATACTGTCGAGAAACACTTTTCCACAGTAAGTGTGCAACTTTTTTCTATCAGGAATATGTCGAGTGACGAAGTGATTCATCATTTAGGCTTCGCGTGACTTTGATCAACTTTCTGTCTCACGACACAATAAAATTGATTGGTTCCTGTTACAATTTTCAGTTTATCTATCAATTAGCTGAACCAGCAAACGTGTTTTGCCGATATATTGTTAACAGTGTTTCTCTGTTATTATATGTCATGTTTTATACATATAAACCTTCCTCAAGAATGACTCTTTCGACTAAAGAAAACCGAGTTAAAATCCGTTTGGTAGTTTTAAAAATCTAAGCGTACATGGGGATAGACAGCGGGAGGCGACTTTGTTTTATACCTCTAATTTGTAATGGTTACCAAAACGTTTTGAAAATTTGATCACAGATTAAATATAATTCTTCGCAGTTCCTATGGACTTCTTCCATAACAGTTTTTTAATTTATAGTAGTGTTACTTCTACGTTGTATACCAAAGCAACCTCCAAAACCACTTAATCGTGCGACAACTCACAAAATTTGTCGGAATGTAATTAATTGAATTTTCGCGATACGTTTTTGGAGACATCATGTTTCCAAAAATGTATCGCTTTAGATATTAACATATCATATGTACGATCGTAAATTAAAAAAAAACAAAATACTTGCAATTCTATTTATGATATTTTGGCATGGATGCTTTATACTAACCAAAGGCCACCATAAAAATGATGGTTCAAAATTTCATTAAAAATGTAACATTTCGGGCCAGACGTTACGTCAATATTTTATACGAATGACTTCTTTTTGTAAAACAGTGTCTAGGTTTATATTTAAAATATGACTTGAGGTCTCATCCATAAGTAATGCGAGGTGATTCGCTTAAAATTCGAGGACGGTGTCTAGTCTAGACTCTAAATTCATCTTTATAAGACAGAATATCAATGATCTATGACCTAGAACAACTCAGTCTGATGTTCTGTGTAGTATGCTATGGATATGCCCTTATCACGAGGTTTATGAACTTTCTCGTACCTGCCAAATTTATTACTAAAAGACTCATTCATTTTAAACTTTTCAAGAATTTAGAATTCAGATACTACGAGTATTTGCCTTATATCCTATATGCCTTACATCGGATTGTATTGTACTATATCAATATTATCTCAATAACTATAGGCGTTGCTTCTTGCCTAACTATTTAGACGACATGTTGCGAGTATTTTGTAACTTGAATAACACATGTTTTAATATCTGTCTTGTCATATTATGAGCAAAAATTATTCATCATCATATTTTTTTTCGATTGCCCAAGCATTTTTCTTACCCGGTACTACCCACCATATTTTGAATTAGCTTATTGTTTTAAATAACTTGGTAAAACATAAGAATTCATAAGGCATCTCAAAGTGTTTCATCCATTTGTATTATGAATTGAAATTTAAATTTCGCCGTATTGCATCCATTCGTTTCGTTTCTGTACAAGGATTATGTTAAAATAATGCTGTCTGTCAGTTGTTTGTGCATCGCGCTGTCAGTAACATTTCAATCGGTAGGGTTTTTGTAGTGTATATGCATCTCTTGCACCGGTCGCATCCAATATTTATACTTTCTTAAACATCTTTATTGACACGATTGTGACAGAATAAAGATAGTATCGCATCGTATGAAGTCGCTTCTGTATTTATTACAGCGGTTTTTTTCTTCTTCTTCACTTCATTCCCGTATTCCGCTTTGAAAAATGTTTCTTTTATGGGATACTTAACAAATAGCTGGTTCGCTTTGGTCTGTACGGTCAGAACATGTTTGATACATTGGCGTTAGGAGTGTCTTCATCTGATTTAGTAAATATGATATATAATTAGGAAATAGCGTGAAATCATTAGGTGGGGTTGCTTAGGAAGCGTAATGAATGACATAGTATAATTTGTTAGACGCAGTCGAGACAGGCCTCGTATCGATCACGAGATCACTGGCGGGTATCCAAATCGGGCCAAGTGGTGGGCCGCACCGGCGACATGCCGTGACAGGTGTGGCATGCGACCCACGACTTGGAGCTGCATCACTCACATACCACTTCATATCTCAATATCAACTACCACATGGAATTCCTATCTGCGGTAACTGTTAAAAACGATTGCCAAAAAATCACATGCAAACCGGATTTCAAAAATTTCCGAATGAAATTGCTTCGGAAGCACTGTTACAATGTAGCATATAATTAGTTCACTGAGGACTTTAGCAAACAAAACAAAAGGAATAACAGACGTTATTCGAAATTTCTGAATAGAAATGAAGTTCTTAATCGGGCACACTGAGGCAAGCTGTTCATCACAATCGAGCAAGCGTGGCAAGGCACGGACTCAATCGAGCCAACTATTCATTGGCTCTCAAACAGACATTCAGATCTAAATAATAACGTGCTTCTCATTTGTGACCAGAATAATACTGTTCAAACTGTTCGAAATTATACTTGTCGTAATTAATAGATCAATAAGAATACTTTCAAAATATATTCCGTTTCTCTATTTCAGGCACGGTGAATGCTAACGGGGAGACAAAGCGGCAGCGAACATCATACACGCGATATCAAACCTTGGAGCTGGAGAAGGAGTTCCACTTCAACCGGTACCTGACGCGCAGGAGACGGATCGAGATCGCGCATGCGCTCTGCCTCACGGAGAGACAAATCAAGATATGGTTCCAGAACAGGCGCATGAAGTGGAAGAAGGAACACAAGATGGCGTCAATGAACATCGTACCCTACCATATGAATCCCTACGGACACCCGTACCAGTTTGATCTCCACCCAAGCCAGTTCGCGCATCTCTCAGCATAGGATCAGTGGAATTTTTCGAATAGTGGATAACCGATTTACTAATGAGACAGTCGTCCGCACAAAACGGGGTTGTTTGTAGTACCGATATCTTGCATCATGTGAAAGCAAGAATTTCTGTGTACTACAGCCACCAGACTGGGTCGGTTATTCGCTGTTCGAAAAATTGCCATAAATCTGGAGCTAGAGACTCCCATGGACTACAAGACTATTAGTGACATTGCAGTGTGAGTGAGTTGAACAAATAATATTTTGAAGACTATTTAGTGATAAAAATATCAAACCAAAATGGAGAAACGATGACGCGGATGGCACAAAATAAGTACGTCGTTATTAGACAAATACAAATTGTTAGGCATATTACGATAAGATTTATGTAAATTGGTTTCAGTAGTTACTGTTAATATAATAATATTTCTGTGAAATCTGCGTTTGTGGAAGTAATGAAGATAAAATTATTCAATGTAAGTACATATTTCTGGGATAGAATTTCAGTTACTTTTGGAAAATTGATTGAAGAATGGATCAATTCGGCTATGATAAAAGTTTACCTCTTAATGAGGCAACAAAGAGTTTTTTTTTTATTGGATAGATTCATTGCCAATGGTCGATACCGTTTTAACTTGAAAATGTTCAATTGATATTTCTGATTCATTCATTCAAAGACTATTTTGCCTAGTCATAAGATTTGAACTTCTCTACCTTTTGCAATCAGTACAAGATCTTGTCTGATAAATTGATGTACCTAATAATTCGTGTATGAAATTTTTGGAATAGAAGTTTTGTACAGAGGCTGATTATGTACGAAATGTAAATGTAAATTAGCTCTACGATACAAATAAGGTGTATTTCATTATGCTTCTGATATCAATGAACAGTGAAAATAACAAATTCGGAATTGTACAGGGATAGTCTAAAGCAAATACAGTTCCCGAAACACTACGAACAGATGACGTTGGATAATCTCACTAAATAGGTATACGAATACAACTTAGAATAAACCTTTGAGAGGAAGCTGCAAAAAGTGTAAACTCAGTGGAGAAAGGTAGAAAAAATGTACATAATATAGAAGTACAGTTGCATTGTAAATAGTGTTATAAGAGTTCATGTCCTAGCGAGTATCAAATTATAATATATGTCTTTACTTTCCTGACATCCCGTTTTTATGTTCCTGTGTTAGTTGTAAATAAAGTAGAATAAATGAAAATCTTTTAATGCTAACGTAAAAGGTACCTTTTGACCATAATCGTGTAATAATTTTTACTTCCTTTTTCAAAATTCTTCACGTCATTGTGTTTTTCAGGCAATTTGGTTGTGTGCCTAATGTACTTAGTAATTCATTGCCCAGCGCAATGAGAGTATTATCAAGTATTTTGTCTTTTATTCGATCACTTATACAATGAACCTGCATCGTGGTCATCTGTGATATTTTTTTAGAAATCGAGGATTAATTTGTGACTTGATACTCTTCGTTTCGTATCTTCCAAGTCCACAACTTCTACTACAAAGACGTGGTTATTTCGATTGTTATTTTTATTTATAGTGGTATTTCTAAGGACTGTGCAAAGATGTTGACCTTTTTCCCCTTTTCTGTATTACTTGCTTCGGTTCTACATTGTGCAATAGCATGGGGCCTCATTGTTTTCTTTTTATTATAATTTGAATCATTTGTTTCCCGATTTCACTGTAAAATAATGTTTCATTATTATTTTTATGTTTAATAGTTGTGTTAATTTATGTAGATAAAAGTAAATATGTTTATCATTCATTCCAATTTAATGAGAATTTAGAAAAGTATGCTAATTGATCATTTTAAATTATTGTACTTGTATCAATAAAATGTATTGAATTTAAAAGATTGGTGAAGATGCTAAAATAATAAATAACTTATGAAGTCGAACTTGGCTTTTATTGTAGAAATGTTTTTTTTTCTGTTTGCGTATGTTATCTTCCTTTAGGAGTTATCGCCAAAGAGACGCCTGGCAGTTCCATGGTAATATTGAGCGATGATTAATGATATAGATCGCAATGACATGACGGGCGGACCTGCCGCGAGGGGGCGCCACTGTTTTGGAAACACCACGTGCCCGCATCGCAACAAAAGCGCGGGAAAACATGAAGGTTGCCTAAGTTTTGTAGGTCGCGGGAGCTTATCGGAGGCTGGATCTATCAATCATTGTGTCATTTCCTTTTCTATGCTGTATTTCTTTTCATACTTTCATTACAAATCAGATGTTAGGTATACGGACGTTGTGAAAATCAATATGTTAACTGTGAAAAATATTTACATTTAATGAATAAAACCTGTGCTATGGTTAGGTAAAAGTTCTTTGCGATTGAAAGTTTGTGAGAATCTACTAAAGGTCATCTATATCTGAACTTATGATATAGAAAGTCATCTCGTGAAAACACCCAAAGCTGTGTTTATTTATTTATTTGGCACACAAAACGTAATACAATTATTACGTCACTTAGATATAGATATTATTAATATATAGGCTGAATCATTTTCCAAAATATGTGTACACAGAAGCACAAAACGTTGCAGACTACACTTATACAGGTTATATTACTCTAGAAAAACACAAAAAATATAACACTAGAAACAAAACTAACATAGTTTAACATGTGTGAGATCTCTGCTGCATTATGAAAGTCATCTCGTGAAAACACCAAAAGCTGTGTTTATTTATATATTTGGCATAGAAAATTTAATACAATTATTACATCACTTAAATATAAATATTATTAATATATAGGCTGAATCATATTCCAAAATATGTGTACACAGAAGCACAAAACATTGCAGACTATACTTAGATTACATTACTATACGTTAGAAACAGACAAAAAATGGAAAGGCTACACACTAGAAACAAAACTAACATAATTTAACATTTGAAATCTCTTGCTTTAGACAGGTAAAATAAGCTTGTACTAGGTACTAGGTAGTATAAGCATTATGCTGAACAAAGTCTACCTACTCTCTCTTTGGCATCAAAATCTGGTGTTTCAATGCATCGTGTATTAGTGCCGCTTGTGTCAAGTGAAAACAAAAAGAGGTATCGCTTTAAATAAATGGTATTGTTGCGCGGCGGAGGCATGTTCGCAATCCGATCACTATCTCGTCCATTCTGTAATACCGGGTAATATTATTAATGTACTTCTGTCCGTCCATGTTTGTGACCCCCGGTGGACGATGTGACCACGATACGGTACATTAAGGTGTGCACCAGTGTGCCATTCATTTATCATCTCGGGACGTTCGATCGCACTGATATTTTTACAGCCTTTGCATTCGCACTTTGTGTAGGTATGTTGCACTTGTAGGTAATGAAGCGGACTAGTTTAAGGCTAGCGGACTGTAAATGAAATGAACTATGAGTGAAATATTAGTTTATTATTGTTGGGTACAAAATAATAGAATAACAAGTTGATAGAGAGACGATATAAGACACAATGACGAATAAAAGTAAAAAAGCTAAAAATACAAACGAAACTGACATCTATGTCAAATATGAAATTAAAAGTAATATATAAATTTTAACATAAAAAAGAGGTTCTGAATATGTATGTAGTTTTTTTTTTTAAACTGTGAACAAGTGTTTGATCACCATCCTGCATGATGTTAAGCACGATGTAGCACTCTTGTTCGTAAGGTACGTATTTACCCTAGTGACAGAAGCGAAAAAAACGTGAGTAACACCTCGTGGTACAGAAATATATAAGTAATACAAAAAAATATAGCTAAATTTTGTCGTCGCCTGGTCGTTTTTTTCTAATTCTCTTATTGTTGTGGTTGTTAAGTACGTGTAAGTTCTTTAATAATGAACAAGTGTGCTCCGTTGTAGACCACGTCGCTGCTTAACATCATGATAGGATAGTGGTCAAACGCTTGATCATTGCGTTTAAAAAAATATATATTAAAGAAAATTACTACACGGAATCATCCACTATGTACAAACTATACTAATTCGAAATTAGTATTCACAGTTCACCCTATGCTGACATACTCCGCCTATCGACGTGATAATAAAACTCTATTGTCTTAAGTCGAGTCAGCGAACGTGTTAAGAGAGGACAAGTGCGGTCAACTGCCTTTGGGGAAGAAGATTGCACAGTGCAAATGGTGGTGGACTAGTCACACGATCCGGAGAGAGAAATCCAACACCGCCGGCATCGCGTTCGAATGGCAGCCTGTGGGAGGTCGACACAGGCCTGGACACCCCGTGCACACGAGGCGGAGCATCATCGACAACGAGCTGAGAACACGAGGGATGAGCTGGGCCCTAAGTCTACTTTTACACTCTTGAAGTTGGATTGCTCTGGCACCGTAGCGGCAAATTATGTGCATTGTTGATTTCGTTATTTTCAATTCACTGGCTACTAAAACAGCGATGCTCATAGTTTGCCGCTACGAATGAATGAATATACCCTTTATTGAGCGTCTGTGGTCCAGTTGGTCGGATACTTGACTTGTAACCGGGAGGTCGCGGGTTTGAGTCCGGACTCAAACCCGCGATTGGAAGAAAGAATGGAAGAGTCCCATTGGTACACGTCCAGTAGCCGGCTACTGGACGTGTACCAATGGGACTCTTTTTCAGAGCCTATGTACTACTAGTGAATCACACTATCTATCACAAAAACCCGCATCAAAATGCATTGCGTAGTCTTCACAGATTTTTCATTCTAAATTATTGTCAAAGGTACAGCTAATACGTATGAAAGCAGTTTTGACTTTAGACCACTTTTAATTTTTTATTTTGTTTCATAATCATGCAGTTAAGGGTTAAACTGTTCGATCTATCATGGACGTAAGTTTATGTATGTATTAAATATGCTGTACTTACCTATTAAAATTTACTAAATTGAATCGTCTAACCGAACACAATTTAAGTTTGCACTTTGATATGTCAATGCAAAAAGAAACTTGGGCTGGAAGTTAATCGTCTTTTCCGAGATATTTTCTCATAAATTATTGTCAATAAATTTTACAAAAGTGGAATAACTATTTATATTCCTATTTGGTTTGCTATGTTATTGATTTAGTTTACAGAAAAATACTCAATACTTTATTCGCGATTGATTAAGAGATTGCAGTTTCCAAGCTAGATAAATATTATACAGATTTAAGAGTCTACTGCACCGACTCTTCTCGACGAGTATCTACGTCCTACAATAGAAAAGGAGAGCTTCTAACTCTTTGGTGAATAGTCAAGCGAACGCCTATTAGGCTTAGGTAGCTAAGTAAGTATAATACAATTATTGTTTTCTCAGTTTCACTGTAAAAGTAAAAATTTAGGTAATATATGAGAGCAAGAGGGCAGTAGTCCTGTTTGATTGCAGTTATTAAGAATTCTTCTTGGGTTCATATTACATTATAGGGGGTTTTACCTACATGCCCAATTTATTAAAACAGTGAAATGGGAAAATAAAAAACGCCATCTATCGGAAAAGCTTGGAACTATCTAGTTCAAGGGCGAGCAAAAGGTGAAAGAAGTTTCGCGGTGAAATTTTTGTTCGTTAGTGGTGCCATCTGTTGGTGGAAACGTGAACTGCATACTACAAAAAGCCTTCACGTACTTGTGTAGGTTATGTATACGGTCTGTATTGATTCTGAATTTTAAGTACTTCAGTCGTGTTTTCGCCGCACAGAAGGCGATAGACTTCTCGGGGCTGTAATGAAAAAAAGAAAATGCAGAGTTCTACGTGGAAAATTGCTGTAAGTAACCTTTGTACTTATTCTAATAGCAGCACAGTATCATCGGCACAATGAATAACTGCTGGCAAAAGTATAATTACTTAGTTTTCCGTGCATATTTGTTCAACCATTCACACCTTTTTTTTTTTGTTCAGCGAAAAATATATTTCACCGTCCTAGGAAACAGTAAAGCGTATTGTGTGTGTATTTTAATGTCTTTTAAAATAAAAAGATATTATGCACGTAGTTATACATGTCGAGTAGTCGAGTGGAAAACTGATTCTTATTAGAGTGGGGCTACGAAGCTTTTCACCGCATGTAGTTCCGCTATTCGCCGCGCGATGGCGCTAGTTGGGTTGCGACGGTAAAGCAGACGCGGGGCATAGACAACAGACTTCTAGAGCTTTAGAAGCTTTTCACGTAGACGTCAAAAGCTCTAGAAGCTTGAACCTGGCGCGTCCTGCGGCGTTCACTATAGAAAAACAAACGGAAAGAAACGGCGCCGTGAAAAAACAAAATTGGTAAGTAATTTATATCTTTAAAAATATTTTGTGTTAACCCTAATGTAAATGAATCTCATTATTAAATTAAAGATGCGACTTGGGTACTGAAAATGTAAATTAAACTTTTTTTTATTAACAGGCATAATTAATTAGCTTTAATACTTACTATCAAGCTGTTTTTTATTGAGCTTGTCAACAGGTCATTTAGCATTAATGTGCATTTCAATTTAAATAATAGGTATGAGTTTACACACTTTTGCATTTTGAGATATTAAAACAAAATAATATGATAATTATTTGCCAAGTCAAATATACATACATAATACGTGGGTAATACCGGAAACACTCAATTTTGTTTCTAAAAATGTGAAATTTATAAAATTTCTAACTAAAATATATAGGCCATTGATACTGCAGATTATGTCGCAGACATTATACCTAGTATTTCTGCCATTAAGAGGCGCAGAAGGGATATCCAGGGTGCGAAAGGGATTACTAGACGATGGCCTAGGTCCAATAGGTACCCTTAGAACTCAAAGTCCATTTAAACTAACTAAAAGTGTCTCTGAAGTGGAACCTATTAACGACAATGGAAGGGAGTATAATCGATGTACTAACTTTACTTATATTTACTTTTTTTTTTTTTTTTTTATCACTTTGAACAAGCGTTTGACCACCATCCTGCCTGATGTTAAGCAGCGATGTGGTCTACGATGGAGCACACTTGTTCAGTAGGTACTTATTCACCTATATACTGTCCCAATTCCTATAATTTCTATAATAAATAACCCATTGGGTATTGGTAGCTTGGTGAAACATATAAAAAATTGGGATAAAATTCGTGAAGTGTAGGTAGTATTTTGTTTTATGGCCATTCAAAATTTTTTTTTTTTTCATAAATTGTATTTTCTCTCGGTTTGACCACGATTCTCATTCTGTCGTTTATGAACTGATTTTAACGATTTTTTTTTATTACACATACATACATACACTTCACGCCTGTCTCCCAGAGGGGACTTTTTTTTATTAGAAAGAAGATATTTCCCAGGTGAATGGAACATGGCAAACCTGTTAAATCGAGGGGAATTTAAAAAAAAATGTATGGGCGGGCGGGCTAGTACTGGATGAAGTCGGTTCTTTTTTCTTGAAATTTATAAATATAACCACACCGACCGAATGATGGCGAATGCTCTAAGGTTGAAATTCAAATGGAGTAAATTTTTCTTTGTCAGTTTATAAAAGCATTGCCGATATTGTGTTAGTTACATCAACATAGGTTATAAATCACTTAATTGGACAACAACGCCCATATTTTTTCGTAATAAAATTACAAATGTACCTAATTAACTTTCACATAATATTTTTAATAAGCGATATTCCGGTTTGTTTCGATTATTTTTAAGATTTTCGTCTTATTATGAACTCTAAGGTTCGATGAGAAAATAATTTTGTGAGGTTTAATCAGTTTTAAATCAAAGTTTGAAAGTACATAATATAATAATTAACATTTATGATATGAATCATACATAACCATAGTACAATTACTTACCATTCAAATATTATAATATCCATCTTTATAAAATAGGTAATAACTAGACAAGTCTAAGTCTAAGTTTGACTCTACCCACCCATGTTAAAATCAAACATAATGCACTAAAAAAAATTTAACTGAAAAAAAAAACATGCTCTTAAACTTTCATGGACGCTTAAGGAAATGTAAGTTTTCTTTGTTATCTGGCCGAAGGCGGTGTGTTACCAATAGGGTTAAAATACATTATAAGGATTGGTTTCCGGAGGACAAATTATTGATAATGTGTCATTAAGTCTCTTTTTAGCAGGCAAACTTTAAAGAAAAAATATTACCCTAATAGTTCAACCATCAAAATTTTATAGATTTGTGGTTTTCTCATGGGATCTATGAGAAAACCACAAATCTATGTACTGTAGGAACTTAACCAAATTTAAATGGAACCAAATGGGAAACACCTTCTTTCAAACAAAAAAATAATCATCCAAATTAGTTAACCCCTACATAAAATAGAAAAAAGTACCGACGAATTGAGGACCTCTTCCTTTGTGAAGTCGGTTGAAAAAAGAAAATACGATAGTTTTAATACCAGATTAATTTTAATCTTAACGAGCGTAGGTACCGAAAAATGGGCGCACTAGTACACAAGATACTGCAATGTAATTTTTTTTTTCTGACGCTCAATCTTTCTGACACTGAGTTGAAAATTTTATATATTCTACCAACTGAAGGGAGTTCCATTTTGGGCCCGTGCGCCCAACGTTTTAACCCAGCGGTGGGTCTACGCTATACTACAATGTACTTGTAAACCCTAGTGGGTCTACGGACACCATCATGTGCTCCTGGTCCCACAAGAGTCAATATACAAGAATATGATGAAGATATTGAATGCCCAAGTTCAACTCACACAGAATGACATCTCTGTGGGACAATACAGGAATTAAAGTGATTATTGTTCAATTATTTTCTACGAATATTCAATCAGATTAATTTTCGATCACCTTTCGATTCGATTGTACCAAATAGTTTCCTCTTTTCAACCTCGGTAGTCTTACTAAGACCTACTAGCAGTAAGTCTCTTATACTTTTTTTTCACTGCAATTTCCAATATATATACTTTTACACTCAAATAAAAAAAAATTCATATGATTACATAGTATAAAATAAAGTCACCTCCCGCTGTCTGTCCCTATGTATGCTTAGATTTTGAACACTAAGCAATGAAATTTCGTGCGGCATAATATGTCTTTAATATATAGATTGACTAACTTAACCGGCAAACGTTGTTAGCCTATATGTTATGCTAGTTTATAAGCTACAATGCTGCCGAGTTTCAACAATATCAGTCCAGTACTTTTTGTGTGAAAGAAGGGCAAACATCCATCTAAACTTTAGCATTTATAATATTAGTAGGATTCTTGAGGAAGGTGTATATGTATGATACATGCATATAGTAGCAGATAAATACTGCGCTGTCAATAAAGTATATGTATTGGCAAAAAAACGTTTGCCAGGTCAGCTAGTACTATATAAAATAGTATAGGAAACCGACCTATATACGAGTGTACCTAACCAAAACTAGTACATGGAAATGTTCTACATTTCATCACATAATAATATAGCTGAGCCGTCAGCGCTCGACCCTCATCCCCCGTCAAAATAACACGATTAGAGCAAATATAATCCGTTTAGCGACTCCCTCATTGTCAATAATCCTTCCACCAGGTAGCTTAGGTTGTTGCACAACATCCTTTTCGTAGAATTCATCACGAAATTGTATACCTGACTCCCGTGAATGGCGGCGTTTCGTTGGTAGAAAAAAAAAAGTATGTTTCAAACATGGCCGACACAAAGGCACCTCTGCGCCTGCGTTAGAATGTCTTTTTGGCTTTCGGCTAACGGAATTCGGACTGACTGTATTAGTATTTAATTAGCGAAATGGCGAAGGTCCTGAGAAATTGTCTTCTTATGTTTGGAAGACGTTGCAGTACGGATTACTTACTGATGTTCTTTTATTGGTTTCCACCATACGAGTATCTACACATGTTTGATCTATAAGAATATCTAAGTGAATTCTTTAGCAAAAGTAGAGTTGATTAGCTTTCAGAATATTGGCAGCTAGAATTTATATATTTCTAGTTCTACCTCACTCATGCAGTAAGTCCACAGAAAAAGATGGAAGTACAAAATAACAGGCTGTCAAGTACATATATTCTAACCCCCTTACCAATAAACGCGTTGTCACTTATACAACGTTTATGACAGGTCTACTTGAACTGGTTATTCCGTATTTGACATACAACTGACAAGTTAAGTTGAGCTTTGTGTATCTTCGAAATGGCAATTCCGCCATTAGGAGACGAAGAACTAGAGTAACATGAGGTTCATGCGTAAAGACAGTCTACTGCGTCTAAAAGGATCCGAGCAATGGTCTTGTTGGGTGTTGAAACGTTGATGGACTCGTCAAAATTAACATCTTTTAGTAAAAAGGCTACATTATGGGGAGATGAAACCCTTTTTTTTCCATCTTCATACAAAATAGTTTTTTTGCTAGGTGATGACATTTTGTATGACTAAATGAAATAATACTAAAAAAATGTGCTTGAATAAACAGTAATTCCCGAATATAACACAGATATTATGTGAAGTACGACATTTCAATATAGGTAATATCGCATATGAATTAATTAATACTTACCTAATTAACATATAATTGACAAATATTCGTTAGACATAATAGTTCGAGCTATACGCTATTGTTGGGTCATTTAGATTCATACGCATTAAATAATATCAAGCTCTAAATATCTAAGTACCTATGTATTAAAAGTTACCAGCGTATTTTAAATATGGTAGCTACCTATGCTTAACTCTTACAATGTCATCGTACAAGTCGAAGAAAAGGCGTAACTTTCTATTTATTATCATGGAAATATGTGCTTTATTCCTAGACTAATTTAAACTAATAAAGTACAATATATAACTACCTATTGATGGCTGAAAGCCAATGTATAATAATCTAGGTACCTAAATAGGAACGGAGGATGCCACTTCTAAACAATCAAATTTTCACAATAAAGCTAAACGAATAAAAAATAATAGTGAACAAACAACTTAATAAAAAGTTCTAAAGTCTGTATAAAACGGGATTCCCTGGCTATTCATTGCCCGACTATGAAGAGTTTTGTTTTACTTTAAATACTACGAAGAGCAACTCAAAGATTGTTAAACAATTATTGTTTAACACTATCTTTGACACGGTTGATTTTATTAGAAAACTCCTTCCAATGTTCACGGTTCTGACGATTCGGTAATTTGTTAGAGTTACACTGCTCCAAGAATTCTAGCAGCAACCAATATTTGATTAGGGGCCGTTGTATGACGGGGATAGCGATAGAGGAATGTATAGCGCTGTCACTGTCACACACGATGAAAACAATGTTACTTGATCTCGTATTGTAGCGTCCCCAACCGCATTCGTAAGGTGAAGAACCAAACAATTATACAGGGTGTCCCAAATGCCAACGTCAAGCTGACATCGGGTGACAGGCAAAGTTTCCGGTAAAATAAATTCATAGTAAATTTTCAATTATTTTAATTAAAATGTACATTCAAGCCTTTTAATTTAAGAAGCACTGGCCTAGCCAATGATGATGTAAATAATGTTTAAAAGTAAAATGATTTGCATAATTAAAAGTGAGAGGAATGTCACAGGGTGGTTTTCATGTTTAAAAAAATAAAAATATGTATTTTTTCAAATATTTTTCCTCTTGGCTAGGATAAAGATTTTGCTGATGATCTATCTATTTATATTCACAAAATATGTAGTACAATTTTATCAGCTTCAAGTAGTTGCCGTTAAGATTTCAGATTCTTCTAGCTTGTTTGTCAATAGGTAGAGAAATATCATCACGTAATCTCAAATATTTCGGAATATAAATTTGAATTGTATAAAATAACTTATGCAACAGGATTTAAATCTGAGAGCCTCGCTGTAATACGTAAGAAATAAAAAGGAACCAAACAGTCAACTCAAGTAATTCACAATCTTCAATCGAATAAATGCTTTGAAATCCAACGTCCCAGGATCGAAAGCTACCTCCACTCCAAAACGGATTATACCATCCCCATTTTGCAACGGCCAATAAGGAAGCAGCTGGCGCGTCAAGGAGGGTTGCCCGGCCGGCTGGAATAATCCAACTTACGTACACACTCTAGGCATTCCTTACAATATCAAAAGGGAAACAGTTGCTAATATTTTCTTGAATATGAAAAAGGTTTTGTCTTTTCTATCTAAAAATCGTCAAAAAAAGTTTGAGTATCAATTGCCAAGCAAGATTGTTGGCGATTACCAAGACACATTAATATTTACACATGTTGAAACATTAACGAGCGATTTATGCAAAAATGTTTTATTACTGTAGTACCAGTACAGCCTATAAATTTTATTATGGCAGTGCTTCTAAAAAAAAATTGAGACGTGCTTTACTTAAAAATGAATCAGTATTGTTCTTCCTAATCAGCTTTATCAGCATAAACTTTTTTTTAACGGCCCGCCATGATTCCGCGTCCTTACGTGTGCATCCTTCTTTTGGGCTTAATAATTTAAAAAAAAAATCTATCAAAGTAGAGCGCAAACAAAACAGCCAGTTCATAGTTTTCCATTCATCGACGAACATCGATAAAACGCCACGGCAAAGCGTGACTCAGCAACAGAGTCCGACCGTAAAATACCATATGGTTAGGACGTAGACACCGGACGCGTCTCGTGCTGTAAAACTGTGTCCACGGTGAGCGCAAAACAATATTTTTTTTAATTTAGTGACGGCTGATTGAAAAAAAAAACTAAACGGGCGCGTGTTTCAGCGTAACGATATCGAGGGAAGGGAATTAATTGATTATGTACACGGTATCTTATAATTACACGTATATTTTTTAGTTTCGACTATCTAACGTGTACATTGTACATTTCACGCCTTTTAATCCAAAAGTGGGGTAGGCAGAGGCACTTGCTAAAGCAAATGCCCACGGTTCTCCAAGCGATCTAACATTATATGTAACATTCTATGTTAAGATTAACAAAATCTTTTAGTAAAAATTTAAGTGAAACACTCAATAAACGAATTAAAGCCATACATACGATACCAAATATTTATAATTAAATACCTAACAAAATATTTTCTCGGAGCTTGTCAACAGCGCCAATTGAGTATCAAAGAGACAGTGATTAATTAATACCTATAATAGTGTTAATAAGGGTTTCAAAAATAATAGAAACCATTAAAAATAATTGTACCGTTTTTATTTTCATCTAGACCTACCTAACTGTTTTTTTATCGTGTGGAAATCCGTCATGGATACCCCACCGCTGACGGGTACAACAGCGGAGTTATGTGGGACCCACAAATACCCCACGATGACCATTCGCGCTTTATTGCCAGGACCGCAACGACCTAAGCCACTACATGCAACGGTAGATCTAACTAACCTAGCAAATAAAAAGTATTAATTATGTAAAATAGGTGGCGTCTTCGTAAAATATTCCGAGCGTGAACGTGTTTCCATGTAGGCGTGTGTAAGTGGTAAGATCGCAATAAATGAGCTTCAGTATGTACGGAGCTTTAGCATCCAATTCATTTGGTTACATCACTACGCTCGACCCAGAGACTTGATTCACTGGCTACCATGACGTTACTTTTGTTTGTTCCTCTATGGAAAAAATATTACTCTGTTTGTTTTATGTTGCTGACAAAGAATGTTACTTACCTACTTACGTTACGAATCTAGTCTACCTACATTGTTCTTCGTATTCTAACATTTTCCGTCTGATATAGGCATGTTTGTACATAGCTATATTTAGAAAAATAATATTCCTCTCCAAAATGCTTTACGCCTTCCAAACAGAACAATACCAAAAGTAATCACAAATCCAATATCACCCCGGATCTTCCTGAGCTCGCTAACAGGCATACGAATTAGGTTAGATTATTAAAAGTAATTATGTGTATGTGCGAGCGGTAGCGGGGGGTGGGTACAGGGCAGGCAAATCGCGGGGTAGGCCGCGCTCACTCCGAGCCGCGCCGCCGCCCGTCGCCGCCGCTGCCAACCGCCCCTTCTTATACGTGAGTCTTGCACATTTTATTTCCTGCCAGTGTCTTTTTATTTTCTTCTATTCTTGAATTTATTTTACTTTTTTTATTATTATCAGCCAGTTTTGCATTCCCATTATGTTTTTTTCTTTATTTGTTTTATAATTTTATAGCAAAAAAAAAATATTCCATCGCTTGTTAGGTTAACGAGCAAACGTCAACGCTCGCGTAGTCGGCCGATGACAGCAAAGATTGATAAATGTGTGATAAAAATATAAATACTTTGTAAGCATTTTGGGACGTAAGGAACAGTTAATTGGTGTAGCTATTGTGACCACGTGTCAATTCGGAGACTGATTGGTACATTAGATACCTCGTATTACTTTCGTATTAAAATCATAAGTAGGAAGGCGTTATTCATCTTCCAATTTCTAAATAGGTATGTAGCTATCTATAATCGTCTGTAGGTCTAAAATTTATTTCAATCAATCATTTTTCCGTAATTTTATAGGAAACGTTTCCTTCGCGAAGATCTAACTGCAATGAATACTGATACTAAATTTATTAACGTGTACAATAATAAAGTAAGCGTAAAATTGCTTTGTCGTTCATTAGATGCCTACATAGGTTAAAAAAACGTGGTGCAAATTCGACCCCACCCTTTCCTAAAAATCATACCGTTTACGGAGAACAATTTTCACGTCAGAATCAGAAATCTCCGTATACCTTTCAGCACGCGTCGAGCTAGACGGCCAAAATGAAGAGTCACCGTGACTTGCACCGTCACTACAGTGTAACAGGACATTCAAATCGAGTGGCATTATATTATTTTATAGTATTATTTACAACGGCCTGGGGTGGTCGGAGTCTGCGCGGGGCGGGTGGTACCGACCCCGTCGATATTGGTAGGTCCATTACGCATGCGCACTAAGGCACGCGTCCGTTTTACAGTATTATGCTAATGCCTTATGTGGCACGATACTCTTCCGCCTATATTCCTAAACCTACATACTCAGTTAACATAACATTTGAAATCCAGAAAATATATTTTGGGAATAAAACCGTCCCGCGAACTAATTAATACTCTTTGATGCGAAAAATGTTTCAGCTTTACCTAATTTTAAATGTATAATGAACGAAGCGGATAAAGACCACGTTTTGACTTCTTCCTTTGTATTGTCGGGTCATTGTAATTTTGTGAAGCGTCCGCGGAGACTGTCGTCGGTGTCTCTGACATGATAATCTTGTAGCTACGGAAGCCTCCCGAGATAATCCCCGGGTATCAGCTTAATACAATAAAGTTTTATCTCCCGCTACCTGCTAACTAGGTGACAAACAAGCTTAATCTCCGAAGATACGACAAGGCATAAAATTAGAACAAACAGATAGATAAAACATCCGCTGAAGCTGTTTACTTTGCCGTAAAAGGAAAGACTTTTTAAAACTTAAATGTTTTATTACACGAGGTCTCTGAATATTCTTACATTGAGGCAGTAAATTATGAACAATAAGATATTGCGTAAGAATTAGTTTTATAACAGGAAGTTGGCAACGAAAGTCATTGTCCTAAGCAAGCACCTCTATGAATACCAATGCATTGGTCGTCACATGCTTTTCTGGATATTTTTTACTAGACGGAGCGAGGAGTATGGTCATTTGGTTTTTTTTTTCAACTTGCTCATTATTTAGGTCGTAAGAATAAAGAATTGATATAGTCGTTGATACCCTCAAGGGGATTTAATACTTACTACTATTTTTTATATTCATAATTCGACTTGCGAGATGTTATCACGTAAAGAGTAATTGTACATAGATTGGAACTTGAAAACAATCTATCGAATAAAATCGTGCTCCATTTCACGACAATATTAAGAAATCGCTGGAATTTGGTCGTTGACTTTCATCCTTGCTTCTATGACCTTGCATCAACAATGTAGCAAAAATATCGTTCACTCTCAAAATTGGGCCCGGACCGACCGAGTGATCTCTTTTTGTTACGCGCCGACAGTCCAGACAGCTCCACCCTATAACCGTTTAGGACTTCATCCCTTTCGCTCGCACCTTAACTGCTGCCGATGCGGCTATCTCTTTCTAAGCGCCGCCGTCGTCGTCGTCGCAACCGCCAGGATCCTGTCTCCCTGTCCCGTTTTTGCGCGCGTTTGTCTCACATTGTTCTGGCTCGTATTAATTCGTGTATTTCCGCTTCCCACACGAGTGGACGCCATGTTTGGCGGGCTTGTCAATTCAATGCCAGTTTGGCGCGCAGCCAGCTTCGAAGGAACAAGGTCAGTTTCCTTGGATGGAAGCTTAGTGATAGTGAAAAATTCTATGTTTCCTTGTAGGTTTATTAATATGTTTTTGAGAGATATAATATTTTTCACATTAAAAATCCTTTTCAGGTTTGTAACGCTACAATGCCGCCGACATGTCGAGATCGATCGGCTGATTGTGATTGATTGTGAGTATTATGCTATTACTTTACTATTACACTAGCAAATTCATTTAAAAAAACTTTAATATGACTCACATAAAATAATGGGTAGAAAATATTTTAGAATTTAACTCGATTACCTACTCTATATCTATAACTTACACAGTGATATGCATTCTTTGAAGCTAGACAAAACACCTATTATCCATTATAATTGTGTCGATGATAAATACACATTAACGTAGCTTTACCAAATTAAAAAGCATCGTGCTTGGCACATCGCAGCGCACTGCCCATGTTAATGTTCACTAACAATTATACAGAGCGAACTAACAAAACTTGTAAATGGGCCAATTACCGCAAGCAATGTAGGCTGCTGTACAATTAGTACACTGCTAATAGTTTTCATCACCCACTGTGTGGTGCTGAGCTATGAGAGGATCATATCAGATCGATTCCAAACCTCGGACAGCTAACATGTGCGCTCCAACACCCGCGCTGACTTATCAGTGACAAGTAAATATCCTTCAAAACTTTACGTAGTTCAAAATTTTTGTTGCTCTCAATTTCAGCTCCCGTTTTATCATCGGCTTCATTGGAGATTTTGTGGAATTCGGTAAGTTTAGCGTTTATTTTATTTTCACATCGTTTGCCTTGTGTTAATTCTTTCTGGAAATGGCCCGTTTACGTTCTACTATTCCAGTTTGTTTCTGTTTAAATTCAAAATGCGGACATTAATGGCTAATAAAGCACATACCTGGGTGTCGGCGGGATGCTTTGTCGACTTTAGTCTAGGTAGAATTTTGCTTTGTTCATTAAACGGTACGTGAAGCTAGACCACCATTCATTGTTATTTTTTTTATATATCTGAAGTTATGTTAACAATGTTCTTCATGTCTTGGTCCAAATAAGTATCTACCTAAAACTAAACGTCGAAATTATATATTAATACAAAAACCAATTTGCAAGTTCAAGTTACCAAATCTATTTCAGTTCAAAATTATATTCCCAAACCACCAAATAAGGACTTGCTCTTATTCGAGTTTAGGTGAAGCGAACGTGTGACGCAAACTTTCACTTTTATCTAGTTTTACTATGAAACCGGTTCTTTTTCACAGATAGATGATCTCAAATTTACTATTATTGTGTTCCAATAAAAATATATTAATGTCGGGTTATCGTTGAGATTTTGCAGAAGCACTAATAAAATTCTGGGTGGCCATAATTTTCGGGAGAGTTTTATTGATCCCTGAATGTTTCTTGAGATCTGAAAATATCTCGCCAAGATCGAATTTCCAAACTAGTGGAAATTCATCAGAAAATATAGTGAGACACATATATTTCGTCAAGCTAAAACAATCAACAGATTCTTGTACTAAATTGCACATAGTCTGCAGTGATCCAACAAAGACCAACCAGTCATGATCTCCCGGTTTATCCAAAAGCTGTTCTATTGCTTATACGTTAGATATCTCGTAGGGAGGTGGAGCAGATCTTCGGGGATTGGTTTGTTGAGCTATGTCGAGGGGGTCTATGCCATTCATGTGTCTGGGCGAGGGCGGTCTCATTGCCGGCGTCCGGGCTCGCGCATGCGCGTCCTCTGACCCATTTGCCGCGATGGCTGCCGGCCTTGTTAAGCCAAGGTTAGCGAATCAGCGCTCTTCTAAGCTTCACTACAGGAAGCAGAATGTTCAAAAGCCACTCAGATGAATTGGAATCCGATATCTAAATTACTAGGCAAGATCGATTCTGAGTACGTTAAGTTGGAGTATCTATGCGTGAACGTTACGTGCTTACTTCCTTATTACGAATATCGACATAACCACTTAGGTAGGTACGAACCTCGCTTGGCTGTGAAATAAACATACCGCGCCTATTAGCACGGTCTCACTAATAAGAGTTATTCTTTCCGAACTATCTGGTACCAATAGTTCGATTGTTGTAGTATTGCTTTCTTACTTATATAATTTCGAATAGTTTTATTCTTTGTAAAAATATCACAAAGTTCCTTAAAACTGATTCGGAAGAATAATCTGGTCCGTTTTCTCGAAACAGGACCAATCGATTCCCGTGGTTCTCATAATTATTATACTACCAAATTTGCTATTGTTTTTGCTTACTAAGTTGGCGCATTTGTGGTAATATCTATAAATATTTAATAAAGTACATGTCAGTACTTCTTTACCTACGTATCGTGCCACCCACAATGCAGGGTATGCCACACCGAGGTCAGCCAGATGTTCACACTTATATGAAATTCCCCGGAACATTAATCTATCATGGTTGTATCATCATGACGTAATACTAACTCAATAGATAATATTTATCACAAAATCCACAAATTTAAAAATCGATTATCTTATTTTAGTACCTACACTGAACGATCTTAGTACCTACATAAATGAAAATTACCTAGCAAGGAAGGCTTGTATAATTTTATAAAAATCGTCCTACGGTACTCCAAGTCTCAACTATATACGGCAAATTAAACATTGCACCATATTGTAACTATTAGTTGTCTGTTCTTCCCACCTCATTTCCGAACTAGCGCTTTTGACACTTCCCAATCATTATTTAAAAATTCACAAAATTATTTTGTAATCACCTAAATTCGGACGGTAATTAAATGACAGACTTGAATAATGTCACTAATCTACCAATCGCCATAACACGGGCCGTGCCAAGAGTCGTATCGCATGACACGATTGCTCTAAGCTCTTTCATTTTGCATCCCAAGCATAGATCGCGTGTCTAAAGTCATCATAAACTAGTCTTGGTTCTCGATGCTACAGCCGCTTATCTCTTCCTTGTCACGGGAGTCGGCTACCGTGAGTTCAGATGATTGATCATGACAAGTGTTTACCATCGTGAATTGACAAAAAAAGGACCATTGTGCATCGAGGCGCCGATGTTATCTCTTAATTTACATGCTTTGATACAATTTTCCACTGTGGTGTCATCACTTAAAATTATTGTAGATGATCGATGCCCCTTGACTTGTTCCGTATTTAGAATTTGCTTCTGATTCCTGTGGCAGGTTTATTTTGGTCGTGTAGAACGAGATTTTTCTAAATTATACTTTTTTGGTTCAACATTTTCTTACTTCAATGATAGACTATCGTGAATATTTATTGATCTTAATTTTTTCTCTTTTCAGAAGCCTTTCTCCTGGCATGGCAGCATTCTGGACACAGAGGAGTATATAACATTATTTAAACCTTTTCTAAAGTTGATTTCAAATATTAAGGTTCTTTAATCAGCTGACAATATTCAAGTCGTCATAATATTAAAACTTAAAACGGAAGACTATAGAAAAAGTAAAAATTTTCAACTTTTATAAAGTAGGAGAGAAAATTGTATTTAATCTCCTCAACTTAATATTCATAAAGCACTTTAAAACAACTCTTTGTGTACCAAGTTACATTGTCCTTGTTTACTTATGAAATTCACAACATATTTTAAAATAGAACCTGGTTCGAACCACTCTCACACTGCATTATAAAAGCAATCACTACAGAAACGCAGTACCTATTTAAAAATAATTTATGCCTAATCTAAGTAGAATGTATACTTATGATAGATAACCTCCTTATACATTATTATTAGTAATAAATTTTAAAATATTCATTGACACGTCCTTACCTATGATCCTTCGCTTCCAGTAACCGCCGCATCAACGAAGTAAGAAATTTGATGCAGATAGCATCAAATATTAGTGCCCTACATCTACCCTGTAGATCCGAATTTGTTTGAAGTCGGGCGACAAATTCGGTTCTAGAGAGGTTTGTGTGGTGCACACTCTGCAACGTTGTCGTCGAATATTCTGCACATCGCTGAAGCAACCGAAGCGTTTTTTTTACTGAAGATGAAGGATTTCACTGTACCTTTGGAGTTACTTTGAATTACGAGGAGAGTTATATGATTTTCTTTAAAAGCCAAAATTTCTTTATTCCCTGTTTTATTACGAGTACCTAAATAAAGATTAAAAAGAGTATTAAATAAATAAGAAGGAGTCTGATTTGAATTATGCAAGGAACAGTCATTTCTGAAACAGATCCCGTGGTTCAAAGTAACTCTAAATGGCATTACCCATTTGTATTACTAATGATAACAACTGTACAATATTGAACAAGGTACGAAACGGATTATTGAGCCATAAGCTAGCCACCTATCACTGATACTCTTTGCTATTTAGATTTTCAGGCTAAAAGTGCCCTAGGTAGCATTATCGTCTTCTTAGAATGATTATTTTTGAACTTGAAGTTTGTCTGATTTGATAGGCATTTGTCGGTGCGTGTGAAATAACTTTTTCATTCATTCGGAAATATAAAATGAAGATTATAAGTACTCATATTTTTATATTATTACATTTTACACTTACCAATTGCTTACCTACGTATATTCATCTCTCTGGATAATTTTCCAGTTAAAACGAATGAGCACTTTTATAATATCTGTCAAATATTCATATAATTTTGGCTATTTTAACTAACTTCAATTTAATGATTGTTTCCGCACTTATGTACAGTTTTACATTATTATTGCAAGACCTTGAACAGCCTTCCCCAGCCAACCAGAGTTCAAAATCATATGATCATAATCGTGTTCTACCCACAAAACGTAACTCAAATATCAAAAGTTTAATTACTATTACTTTATTATTATTACTATTATATTCCTAAGCTGTCACGAAAACTGACTTCCCATATTTTCAATTTTCGTTTATAGAGGCAAACTAACAAGGAGTAATAATTTAGTAAATTACATTAAATTGAAGACTAGGTACATTTATGGTATTTAACGTTTTCTAATGAGACCAGTTGGTGTCTTTGTCCTCGAGATAAGAACAGTTCCTAATCGCCATCTTGGCTTCTAGACATGACATTTTACTAACGATATCATTCGCTTAATAATCTAGTCGTCTCTAGATGTCAAATCACTTCAATATGGAGCTGTATTATCAAATCAGAAAGGAGATTTATATTAAGATTACCAATAACGTTGATACCAATAAGTTTTTGTTTTGTACTTTTCAATAATAGCCGCAGCCATGTTCTCCCATGTTGTGAGGTTGCCTATTAGAAAATACTTTAGTATTAAGTCCACCCATTGTACCTACTTTTAATGCAATAAAGTATTAATGAAATAAATTGTTAACATTACCTATGTTAGCCAAAAACTGGAATTTTGTAATTGAACTGTGTATGGTCCTAGTTACAATCAAAGGTTGATTGTGTTATTTTTTAAGAAGTTATTGTTGTTATTCTTGCATTGACGACTTTATCTTACCGGTTATTTATTTTCTATACTAAATTTTACGAGCAATTCCTAAAATTTAGATGTGTAAATGTTTGGAAATAATAGCATATTATTTTACTGTACCTATCAAGCCTATGATTTATAGCTCTGGACTTATGTTAATTTCTCTACGTAGTCTTGCAAAGTGTACATTCTATTGTAAAATTTAATATACCTTGTGCTGTCAAATAATTTGTACTTTTTTTTTAAGTGACTCATATCGAGGAGACTAAAATCTAATTTAAAATTCTATAAAAGTCCGTTCTGTATCAAAACGTCGAGTAATATAACAAAGGCTCGAGCTTGTCTTCGTAATATCTAACCCTTATGCTGGGATAGCTACAGCCAGGGATAACAAAATAGGGTTATTTGAATTCAACGTAAGTTCATATAGCTTCGGTACTTTTGTGATTTTTAATGACATATTAAAGAACTTAACACATTGGCGGACAATAAAATAGACACAATAGATGGTTTATTGTTAAGACGCCTATAGGCGTTTACTGTCCGGGAAAGAGTTAACTCAAATTTAACCAATTCCGACGTCCCAACAAGTGTCTGTACAGGAGAGATTTACAAATTTGTTCCAAATAACACTACCTATTGTACCTGTTTTTCACCTTTAATTTTTATCTTTCTTAGCAGTAAATTATATTGTGTCACTAAAACGTACCATTATTCTTTTTGTTGGTTCTATGACAATAAACTGTATGCAGCTTTGAAAATGTTTTTATGGAAGAGTTTCATTTATTCCTCCCAATAATTTTCCTTTAAAAAAGACATTAAAAGAAGTTATATGTATAAGAAATTATGGCATTGTAGAATAAAGTTAAGAAATTTTAACATATGGGCGTTTAACGAGAATTTATAAAATATAAGCTGACGCGGCAAAATTTGTTATGCCAATTTACGTTAATAACAGTGTTTCTCTGCTATTACATGCATGTATTATACATATAAACCTTCCTCAAGAGTAACTCTATCTATAAAAAACCACTGTACCAAAATCCTTTGCGTAGTTTTAATGATCTAAGCATACATAGGAACAGAAAGCGGGAGGCGACTATGTTTTATACTATGTATTGATATTTAATAATATCGTGAGAAAATAAAACCTACTCACGTAGAACAGTTTATTAGTCTTACGGGTTAATAAGAAAACTATGACTGTAAAACGAAACCGACTCAAATGTTTTTATGCACTATAAACAAGCTTTTGACCACCACCCTGCCTGATGTTAAGCAGTGAAATATTTTTCACTACATCTATTATACCTTATTTAGAATGACTTCGATTGGCTTATAAATTAAATACAACAGTCATATGAGGATTAGGTATTATGTAATCTGTAAATCGAACAGACAAATGCAATGTATCAGAATCTTTTTCCATATTTTCTAAGCTTTCATTAAAGTTAACAGAGCTTGCTTTAGTTCCCCTACTCAAAGATAGATGGCACTAAGCGGGAACTTTCATTATTATTATTATTTTATTCTTAGGTGTTGTTGATATATTGGCTACTCAACACTAGATGGCAGCACGTGGAACCGTGAGCCAAGTTTATTTTTATCTCTACTAGCTGTCCCGGCAAACATTTGTTTTGCCATAATAAGTTGCCTTTGCACCCCGTGTATTGGTAGATGCATAAAATATAGATAGTAGTCGATTCTCAGACCTACTGAATACGCATATAAAATTTGGTAAAAATCGCTAAAGCCGTTTCGGAAGAGTACGGTAACTAACATTGTAACATGGAAATTTTATAAACTAGATCTAGAACTTAGCTGTAACTGAAATTAGCAAAAACAAAAATATCAAAATGGATACTTAAAAAAAATCTAATGTTTGCATTTAAATACTAACCCATTTATTTCTAATTTAGGCCAGTTAGGAAAGTATCAAGACAGAAGATAAACTGAAAAAACATCATTCAGTTCTGGTCTCAATCATCATCAAGGGTGTTAACAGAAGGGGGTGGACAGAGCCTTAGGATCACAAGGATCCTTCAGCCACATACATTAAAGCGGAATTAAAAGCGTCAATATGGTCCTTCAGTTATAAATCGCTTTCAAATACCCTGAGCAAACCTAAATCTCTAGATCGGTCGGCTCCTATGACATGGCAAGAAGAAAGGCAGCTGATGTTTTCTATTTACATTCCATATCAGCATGGGTACTTAACCATTCATTACTTATTGCTTAAAATATCTGTACAATTTTAATTGTAAGCGCTTCATACAGCTAAGCTCAAAATTCTGGCTGCGTTTTATCTATATGTGCTTTGAGTTTTGGGTATACGTTTGCAGAACTCCAATTCAACTAATACACCTAGTTCTACTAATATAAAAATGTGAAAATGTAAAATCGTAATAAATCGAAGTTACGTTTTCACGAAAATATTGATATACGTACCTTGACTATACGTACTTCACCGTGACAGCTAGTACTAAATACACTCATCATATACACTTTTGATGTGTGTATATTAAAATTACAGCCCGATTAAAGCTCAGACCAAAAATAACTAGGCTTGCAATCCTAAACTGGCAAGCATTTGTTAAGTGCCTATTTTTCACTACCGGCTGCAGCTTCGCCACTAGTCGGCAGTAATCCCCAAGCATTGACACCTATGTACTTATAGGTAACTTATCTTTACGAAATATACGTACCTACATATCTACTCACCCACAAAACACAGGACCTTCAGTAGCCTGTTTCGTGAGTACCAAAAAAAAGATCTAGCAGTAACTCTATTATTAGGTCGGCTAGCCAAAATACTAAGGTAGGCAGTGTCTTTTTGCCTACATGGTATGCACGCCACTGTCTGTCTGGTATATAAAATAACGTCTGTCAAAGCTTAAATAACTGTGAACGGCCTATACCTACTTACATCTAAAATCTGTACATTTGGCGTTACCTTTATACTTTTCCATTAGAAACTTCGCTAGGTATTTCGTTTCATAGTCAACGGTAACTTAAAGCAAAACGCAAAGTTACCAGAAACGTAACGAGTCCAAAGGAATAAGATTAATGGAGCTCGGACGAGTTCGGGTCTCGTTTGACACGAGCAGGTGCTGTATTTTCATAACTGGCGACCCTGAAAGCCTGAAACAGCTGGCTGCTTAAGTACTAACCTAGCTGGTTAAATACCTAGGTGGATGTCTTGAACTTGATATTTTTTGTGAGTAAAAGATCGTATATAGGGTTAAAAGTACAAATTATGCAAATTATGTATATGGTGAACTTTTTGATAAATTAAAAATAAAAAATCGTTTATTTACCATTATAACTAACATTTATTGCATTGGACATTGAGCACTACTTTAGTACAACCTGCGTTGTGGGGTCTTTATAATGTTTTACAGTAGGCATAGGTATAATTTCATAATAGTGTACTATAATATGTACCAATTAAATTACATTAAATACGTACAATAAAATTATTATAAGATAAATAATATAGAAGATACTTATTATACTACTTTGCTACCATACAATTTATATGTATCTATTATTTAGCACCGTAGTTGTATTTGCCCCACTTCAGTGTACAGTAATAGGTTTAGTTATTGGCATCTTGACATATCAAGCCATTTTCCTTTTCATGTTTACCTCAAAGATTTTCTTTTACAGTTATTAAAAAAAATACGATAATTACTCTCATTTATACACAGTCATCATCAACACCGTTCCCGGCTTTCAGGGTTATCTGCTATCTTTATGTTTTGTTTTTCGCCGGTGTTGTTCCACTGCTGGGCAAAGCTATCCCATTTCCTCCACCATGAGTCGCAGTTTTGAGCGATCTCCGATCGTTGTCGGACAACATCACCCCGTTGTTTCAACTCTTTTTAGGACGGCAACTTGGTCGTAGTATTTAAAGGTGGCCACATGATGACTCGACTATCGACCTAATATACTTATTTAATTAAAACACTTTAATGTCTGTGGTCCAGTTGGTCGGATCCTTGACTTGTAACCGGCTACTGGACGTGTGCCAATGGGATTCTTTTTCAGAGCCTATGTACGCAACGCAACGCTCGCACGGTGAAGGACAACATAAAACCCCCACACCACAAGGTGTGTGAACCCTATAACGGCGATGGGCTCACCCCCTGTCACGTTGGGTTAAATACGCTTGGTGAACCGTGGGCATTGCTTTAGCAAGTGCCTCTGCCTACCCCGCTTTGGGATTAAAAGGCGTGAAGTGTATTTTT
>SJJU01000436.1:66353-86816 GCA_012932125.1 Conopomorpha cramerella
TATTTATTTATTTAAACACTTTAATGCACAAAAAAAGTACACATGGCGGACTTAATGCTAAAGCATTTTCTACCAGTCAACCACCAGTAATGGGAAAGACCGATGGGTGTGCCAGGATACAATAAAAACAAAAAACAAAATAGAAATTAAAACACGACAATTATACAAACAATTAGGAAAGGAAAACAAAAAAATGTTACACTAGTACAAATCTTATACTTATTAATAAAAACTGTTTCCAGGGTGTACCGCAACAGAAAAACTAATAGGGCAGTGGATGCAATCTGTAATGTCTATTCAGGGACACAAGTCTTGGTCTGTGTAACCGGCGAGTCGCGGGTTCGATCCCGGCTACTGGACCTGTCCCAATGGATTAGTTTTCAGAGCTTATACGCAACGCACGCTCGTACGGTGAAGGACAACATCGTGATGAAACCCGCACACCACAAGGTGTGTGAACCCTATAACGGCGATGGGCTCACCCTGTCACGTTGGGTTAAATACGCTTGGTGAACCGTGGGCATTTGCTTTAGCAAGTGCCTCTGCCTACCCCTCTTTGGGATTAAAAGGCATGAAGTGTATTTTTTTTAAGTCTATACACTCTGGTAGCTGCATCGCTCTGGCGTCGTAGCGGCAAATTATGTACATTGGTGATTTATTTACTCTCATTTCGTTGCCGTCAGTAGTAAAACAGCGATGCACATCAGACTTGCCCCCCTGGCCTGTAGTCAGTCTACTCCGCTTGTATATGTGTCTTAATAAATGAGTGAGCTCTCAAAATGCTGATTTTGACAGCTGTCCCATACAATAACTCACAGAATTACACCTTGAGAGACGGCAAGATCTTGAGTGCCATCTCTTAGGCAGGAAGTGGATGATTCTGAACTCCTTATGAAACACAATACATAATATCAAGTTTATTAAAATCAACTTGCCAATTTCGAAATTCAACTGGCAAATGGCAGGAAATAGTCAAACCAAAAATAACCTACTTTAAAATGTAGAATGATAACAAGTTGGTCGTCGCAATAAATTTAAGTAAATTATCCATCGCCTGTCAATCCGACCGGACTGTGAATTATTAACATCAGGTAAATGCTGAATTTAGAATTCAAAATAATTCGACTTAAAAAATATTACTCCCAAAATAAGACAGCTAACTTGCTTAATTTATAATTAGATTAGTGACTGCACACGGGCGGTAGTACATGTCTGAGGTAGAGACCAATTTGAAATCTATTAATCACAATGAATTAACTACGTGAAGTGCGCGAACCCAAGAGGATTACCTAGTCAAATCTTGAGATGTCTTATGGTAACTTGTTAAAGTGGTCTGCTCTGATGTGCCACAGAGAATGAAATATAAGTTTAAAAATGCTTACAAACATGCTGTATTATAAAAAAAAGATATTGCGATTAAAGAGTAGATTGCTTTAATTTCTGCCTATGCTCTCGATACTTTTGGGATGAAACTCATAAGAAATTGCAGCAGTCCTCATTGAGTACTTGGCGCACAATTATTTTTAGTTCCTATCACATAATTAAGAAAATTAACAATTACAAGATTACACGGACACACATGCAAGCGAAGCTGATGTAATAATATAAGCGAATCCTAGTATAAAATAATAAAGAATCCTAGAGACAGAACAGGTTCATATAACACTTATTAATTGTGTGAAAACAATAGTGCTGAAATGTAACTCTACATTTCCCTTAAAAAAAGGAAGAAAAATTATCTTCCTACCGAAAGAAACATCTGAGGATAGGATAGGACAGCGCTATTGGATAATTGATAAAGTAATTAGTGATAAGGTGCAATTAGGTTTAAAATAATATTTCTCTTTTGTCCAATAGAAGCAGCCGCGAAATCCCGTAAGACTCTTTTCCCGTCAAGTATTAAAAGAAATATTGTTCACACTTTACATCCCCGACTACCAAAACTTGCATTTGTTATTCATTCTAATCCAGTTTAAAAAGTTTTTTTCTTTTTTGAAACGGTAACTCGTTTCAAAAACTTTCATCAACCTATTCGCAAAGGATCAAACACGAACAAAACAAAAAAAAAAGTTCCAAAATTATGTAACTGATACAACTGCATTGAAAAGCAGGAAGGCCCACGTCAAAAATTACTATTATACCCCGAAATAATTAATGAACCGCTTATTCAAATAGTTTTTAAGACTATTATTCATGGTTTTAACGTTTGAAATGTTCCGACGACTGTACCGCTCAGAGTTGTTCGGTTTAATATTAATTAAAAGTTAAACTTCATGCGATTTTTTGAGCAGTTCGTAAATTGTGGACGTCGTAGGGCGGGGCGCTTTCTAAATGGATTGTTTGACATCCACTTAGGTAAATGGAAAACTTATTATCACCTGGGAAAGGGGGCTTGCACCAAAATGATAAACACGATTTTGAAGTATCTCTCAAGTTTTCAAATTACAATTTGTACTCGTACTGAATGCTTAGGGCCTTGGTTTATTTTTAAGAGACAGGCGTGAGAAAAACTCTTTCTCAGTAGATGTTACTTTTATTATCGGAATGATTACTAATTCTGTGCTTTTTCACATTATACTAACGCTAAGACATTCATAGGAGAGATACGTGCCTACCAGTGGCGTGCACTGGCTTTTACGACAAGGTAGGCAGTAATACCCAAGGATTGACACCTATGCATAGGCTGTGGCATAGGAGTTAGCCAAAATATAAAGGTAGGCAGTGTCTTTTTGCCTATATGGTGTGCACGCCACTGGTGCCTACAGAAAGGTGTGAAGACAATGGCTGTAGATTCACTGTTCACTTCTACTTTGAATCAAGGACGGACAAAATTATTTAAACTAGACATCAATAGGCACTTTCTAGTAAATCCTTATTTGGTTTTACTTACCGAAACGGTTTCTACATTATATGTTTCATACTCACAAAGTAAAAGTTGTATAAATAAGGAAACTATATTTACCAAAGCGGTATCCCACGAAACCAAGCAGCTCATCCCCTGTTACAAAGCAACGATCTTTAAAACTAAAACAATTCTCATAAATGAAATTCTTTGACTCAACTTATATAAAAAAAAGTTAGTGAAGTATGTATTTCTGATATCAGCACTGTAAGCACATAAGAAAAAAAACTGTTTCCTCAGAAATATGCGGATTAGTGGAGCCTGACCAGCATACGAAGGCATTCTGCAAATCTCTTCACAAGGATAAGAGATACAGAAAGTTTTTGCATTAATTGAATCAGGAAGTCCTTTATTCGTTGGTCGCCCACACTTGTGGGTGGGGTGATGTTTTTGCAAGTATTTCTTGTCGTGTTTTTCTCCATTCGCTGGATTCCGTGCTCCGGTTTCCGCCTCTTTATCATTATTGTTATTTATCCTCGTTTCCTTTGCCGATGTGGGAAATAATCGGTGCACGTTTTGATATATGAATTTGTTGACGTTGGAATAACGACGTAAAAAATAAAGTTATTTACTATCAGTGTGCATTAAAGTGAGGAATATGAAAAAAAATAAAGTGCCAACTTATCTATTTTATATTGAAGTTGTGTTTTCAGAACAGTTGAAAAAAGCTATTGCGACTGTGTCTTCTTGTCCACATGAAATGTTCAGGTCTTCGATGAAGTTCGATTGATTGAAGTCAATTTTGCCGTAGGTATTTTTAAATGTCAATGCGAAACACACAGTAGTTCTATCTACTACGTATCTAATTCGCGTAGCTTTTAGCATGTCTAATATAAGATTACGTATTAGCTAAAACCAGTGAGTTGGCAGTCTTCTTTTTCGTTAATTTCCAAGACATTTTCTCAATTACGAAAAGTGTGACTTCGCGACGACATTTTCTGAACTCTGACTAAGAACGACGACTTGTTATTCGGTTCAGTATTTTGTGGCAATGATCAGAATGAACATTTTTGTAACCTAATCGCAATTATTTGACGCAACAAAATACACAAACAATCAATTCATAGTATTAAACAAAGTCGCCTCCCGCTGTCTGGTCCTATGTATTTTTTTTTTTTTTTTTTTTTTTTTATACCACAAGGGTGGCAAACAAGCATGCGGCCCGCTTGATGGTAGGCAGTTACCGCAGCCTATGGACGTTTATGTATGCTTAGATCTTTAGAACTACGCAAAGAATTTTGATGCGGTCTTCTTTAAAGGTTTATATTTTGTATGTAAATGCGTATAGCAGGGAATCACTGTTAATAATCTATAACAAATAACAAAACAAACGCTTGCCGGGTCAGTTCGTTAATATTAAATGATAATCATTTTCTTTTTAAATCTAATAAAACAAGTTATATAGGCAACTTAGTTTTTCGAACACTGGGTTCTTCTACCTTCGGTTAAAACTATTATTTTATAATAAATTTCTGCCTACCCCGCTTTGGGATTAAAAGGCGTGAAGTGTATTTTTTTTTTTTTTTATTAAATTTCTAGGAACCATATTCCGAAAAGTAAACCAAACAATACAGGTAAGTTTTATACTTTGTCTGACACTAATGACAAGTCTTGGGAGAGAGAGAGAGACAGAGATGCGTTGATTTGATGCGACAAGCATTGATTTTTAGAATGGAGATATTTTTATTTTTTTACACAATATTTTTTTCTTTAGTGGTGACGGTTCTCTACAATGCATAACATATCATGTACCTACGTAGATAGTCGGATCTTATTCGGTGTGACTATCCATCTATGTTTCTAGTTTTATTTGAAAACCGCACACATCGCAGTTTTAATCAAGCGGTGGCGATACGAAACAACAAAGAATAGATTAGAAACAGAATAGCCGTTTGAGAATGAAGAGAGAGAAGAGAGACACAAGACGACTAAAAAGAAAATACATTTTTTTTTAAGTTAGTGACAAACATCATCATCATCAGCGACATGAAGTCCACTGCTGGACGAGGGCCTTCTCCAATGATTTCCGTGATAATTTCAGTGGGAATTACCAATAATCACCACGCTTGGCAGGCGGGTTGGTGATCGCAGTAGTGTTGTGGTTTAACGCACGGAGTTCGCTGCTTCCGGAACTCTGGAGAGTTCCCTCGATCCCTTTGACAACCTTTAACAACAAAAAATTTGGGCTGGGGTGGTGACATGTATGTATTCTATTTGCCCTCACCACACGGCTGTGCTTGTAACAAACATAAAGTATCAGTTTGTACCTAATTACGTATGTTTTACTTATTCGTTTTAGTACCCACATACTTTGACTTTGGCGTTTGACTCTTCTATTAATTAAAAAAAAATGCGCATTAAAAAAATATATGAATAGGATCTTCTAAATGCACAGTATAACATTAGGATCAATTTCCAACTTTTTAATTTTTTACTCCACTAAATTAATCTCAGCTAAGTTCTTAATGTCTCTCAATATTGAGTGAGCTCTGGAGATATTGACAGCTGTCTCATAAAATAACATGGCATAAACTACACCTTGAAGGACAATAGGCACTGAGGTGTAACATACTAGTCTCGAATCTTAAATAGTAAAACGTAACTGAATATTGATCAGCACATCCCTTAAACTATCGTGTTTTTATAAAGATTTCGATTACATGAGGACTAATTATGGTTTCAAAATAATTGTTAGTGTAGAATCTCGATGGTTTACCATCACTTTCTGGATATTGTCGAATTGTTATCATATCTTGGAAAGTAAGATATATTTCTATATTGATCTTAGGTATTACATTGGTTAAGCTTACACCCATTTTACGAAGAAAATTGTACAAATGAGACTAAGCAATGAACGCGCAGAGCAATCAACGGTCTCGCTAAGCAATTTCCACTATTTGTACTATGTAACATATACACATGTAACTATGTGTTATTCCAATCCAAAACTAAACTATGTAGTGTACTTCATATTTCCTTGCTGAATTTTATATTTCTATGCACTTAGCCCGGGTTTGTATTTTATTTGCTTCATGTTATTTCTCTTATAATAAGAAGAGTCGTACCCGTTGATGGGTTTTTATTTTTCTTTAGATAATTGACGATATTTAAAAAATCCTAATGACCACAATTAAAAATACCGCTTCTTTAATTTTCAATACTCACCAGAAATATGTATTTATTATAATTTTCCGTCACATACCGGTTTTCTTTCAGAACACGAATCAGTTCATTGGAAATATTTCATAGTGAAAAGAAGCTCATTTCTCTAAGTTTGTTATCAATAATACATAGTAGAGCTAACTTATACAGTACGAGTATAATATATGAAATACCAGACATCCATAGAGACCATCCTCGTATGAGAGCGCGATTATGATCGTATGAGAAAATTCTGATTTTCAAAACGAAAATTTTAAATGAAAAACTTGACTAAGAGCGAAAAGTCTTTAATATGCATTAATAAAAAAACACATGAAAATAATCAATATCGTCAATTATAGGGTGTAATTTTTATTAATAATTAACACAAATAATAATTTCTCAGTTACGTTTATATAATTAAAATGCACTTATAACTGTAACACTTAATACTTTAAAATGCAATTTACATTGTACACCATTGGTTTTTAAATATTAATTCACACAGCAAATATCAAAGGCTAAAACTTTTCTTGAAAAAAATAACAAGTAAAAAATTGTGGAATCGTTTGTCGCTTCTGTTTTCGAGGTTAGCCTAATCTTTGTCCTAGTCGAACCGTTCGCCATCGGACCGCCCGCCACAGCCCGGCACTATTAATCACCGGGTACGGCAGTAGACAAGCTGATGCCTACAATTTGCACACGAACCTGAGCTCGCTTAAAATATAGCTTCCTTAGTGACTGGGCTCAATTTACAATGGTGTAATTCAACTTACCAATTCTGATGTTGTGCGGCTGAATGCGAACCGCTGCTGCGCTGCACCGGGGTATCTGCGCGCTAGATATTCTACGCGGACACAAACGCGACTCTGCGTTTCAATAGTTTTCCTCTGGGAAAATATTTCAAACATTCATGCTGAAATGGATTAATCCCACACTAAAGCCCAAGAGCACTTTGTTTTTATATTTTTTATTCTTTTTGTTTTTTTTGTGTCGTGCCTGTATTTTGCGGTTATAAAAACAATGTAAGTAAAAGGAACGTAAAAAATATTGTATTGTATATTGAACAATTACACGGATAAATATAATTCAAGAAGGGATGCACGTACCTACAGAATATTTAGGCCCATGAATAAATTATGTTTTAACATGTTGTTTGAGACTTTGCAGTAAGGCTTTGCTTTTACACGATGTATTTCAATAAACAACACATAACTTTTTTTTTCTTCTTTGTAAAGTTCAAGGGCAAGGTCGCCATTTACTCCAACATTAGAGAAACATGTTTCAATGCACCTATTCCTAATCATGTTAAAGGGAGAAATGTATCGCCAATTAGATAAAATGGCAAACTCCACAAATTCAATTACACAGTTAGTAGGTACACAAAAAAAAAACGTCGTCATATTGGACATGATTTATGAATTAGATGAAATAATATTTTTTGGGTTCCGTGTTTTGAGGAAAGGGAGACGTTTTGTTGAAAAGGGAAATGCCTCACGTACACACAGTTGGCTAATTAAAGTACAAGTAGGAAAGTGGCTGCATTGGGAACCCCTCAATGTGTATTGGCTGTATCAATTGGTTAACAATACAACAACACAGCTGTCGTGTCAAAGGGTTAGCCTACTGCTGTGTTGCTGAGTCATGTAGCTAGTAGCCGCCGTAAGGTTAGAAGTTATCTATAGAAATATCCGCCGTGCGTATTATAAATTGTTCTTGAATTCGTTGAAATACGTACATTTTATTTATAACTAGTGGACATCCTCGCAGTTTCAGTGTCTGTGCTAGAAAACTGTTATCATCATCAGCCACGTGATGTCCACTGCTGGACGAGGGTCTCCCGCAATGATCAAATGCTAATAATCGCCATGCTTGTGAGGCGGGTTGGCGATCGTAGCAGTGATGTGGTTTAACCCACAGAGAAGGCTGCTACCCGTCCTCTTGCGAGTTCTCTTGGTCGCCTCTTACGACTCCCAGGACGGACAAAGTTTTGCTGGGCTGGTGGCACATGTATTCTATTCATCATCACCACACGGCTAAACATACAAGTAATTTGTGGCCAAACTTTTTTAATTTGGGTCGTCTAGTTTAATTTTTATACTGAGTGTAAAAAGACCCCGAGCCTTCGAAACGTTCTTGGACCCGCCAATATGAACAACTTTTACTATGGCGACAATGTGAGAAAATGAAAAAATATCTAAGACGGGGTGAAATGAAAAAATATCTAGCTCGGGTTCTTTTTGCACGCAGTAGTGTGATTCACTTTTTAAAAACGATATGGTAAAACGTAATTTCTTTCTTCTGCATGGTGTTGTTGCACATTTAAAAAACAAAAATTCTCTAGCTACCTATAGTGTATGTACAAATATGCTTTATGCATTTAATTTCACAAATCGTCAACGTTACCTTAGTGTAAAACAAAGTCGTTTCCCACCGTCTATCCGTACATAGATAGATATAAATCTATGTACGCAATGAATTTTTATGCACTATAGATAGATTAGGAGGGAGAGACGGTAGGTTTATAATAAAATATATTAGAAAGACACTTAGTATCAGCATTGCACTCATGCGAAGCCGGGGCGCGCCGCTAGTAAATAATATCCCAGTACTTAGTTTCTTAAAATTTTGCTCTACATTTATTCTTCAGTACCGTTACCTTTATTTCATTTCCAACTCTATTCTTCTCAAGAAACAGTTACTATTGATTTATTGATGTCGACAATGAGCCATTCAACCCTTTGCATGCAAATTTTTGGCAACTACCGTTTCCTTGTTGCCAAAATGGCAGTTGTAATTTACGACGTATGCCGGTGGTCTCGGTGACAAAAGGATAAACTGGCTGCAATAAATGATTCTTGCTTGCGTTTAGCTTTTGTAGGTCAGCTGCTAGAAGGCTTTTGCGAAAAATGTCACCGGTATAAAGCAGTGGTTCTCAAGTTCCCGGAACGATCGTGGTTGTTATTAACAAGAGCACATGAAATGTCAAAGAATTGTATTTTCAATATGCTTACATTTCTTCAGTGGCTATGTTAAAATGTAGGTCCCACTGACTCCTACAGAAATACCTATGATATGATTAGTTTTATTTATTTACATATATGTTTAGGACAGCCAACAAGACAAACATGGACACATGCAATATAAACAAAAAATAGTATTTTTTTAAACGCAATGAACAAGCGTTTTACCACTATCCTACCTGATGTTAAGCAGCGATGCCTTATTACCTTTATATATTACCTATTTACCCACGACTTGAAGACCTTTAGACTGTTCTGCGCAGGAAACACAGACTCCGGCAAGTCATTCCACATCCTGGCGCTTCGTACTATAAAAGTGGACGCAAACCGTTTGGTTCGCGTCCATCTGGTATGGATGACGTTTTGCGGTTCTCCTGTTGTGTGTGATTGAATTAACACAAGATAACATGCAGTCCTAATTTTAGGCTAACACAGTATGCATATTTTACAGTACAGAGTGAGAGAGAGATACAAATAAAGTAAACATAACACTTTACAGTAGTAAACTAAAAATAAACTAGTAACTAAATGAATTCATTTATAAAAAGCAAAGTGAATTAAAGCGATTTATTAGCGATAAATAAACATAATATTAAACTTATTGTTAATGATTATCACATGATGTACCTAAGTAATTTAACAATAATGCTTACACATTATGCGTTGGTTCTGCTATTTATCATATTATATTTTATTGATAATGCTATTTGGAATTACCGATTTTTTGGTACTGGGGAACCGACTGTGGATTATGTAGCTATCGTCACCATACGATATTTGTAGTATGTAGTATTATTACACTATTTTTAATAATATGTTTCTTTAATACGTACCCATTTGTAGACATCTCAGTTCCTGGCGTCAAGCTGAGACCTTATCGGTGATCACTACTTAGTAGTGGCGAAGCTAGGAGGTAAGCCGGTAGTGAAAAATAGGCACTTAAACAATGTTTATTTAGATTTCTTATTTGTCTTACTTATTTGAGCTATAATAAGTCCCTACGCTACTTAATTTCCTTGAAAATATTTGTTAATGTGCCTGGCATAGGATTGTCTTGTACTACCGGCTTACTCCCTAGCTTCGCCACTACTACTTAGTCTTAGGAAACACCTACTCCTATACACGTATTTATTACAAATGTCGCTACAGTTGAAGAACCATAAGCACTGTATTGTCACTGTTTGGCATCACAACAATAGTCATACTGATGATCAGCCTCCACTCGCCCACCGTTCTAATCCTTTGTCTCCGAAACCCTAGTTTTTGCAGCAGTTCCATTTTTCAAGCAACGTGATACGGCACTGCAAAGCGATTTCTGATTGAAGGATGTGGGTCATTGGGTACGAGCTTCTGAATGGCCGGAACGTTACCCAATGCGAAGTGTAAGAGAGAAAAAAAACTATTGCTAATTAACTGAGTAGTCCTTGAACGAAATGAAGTATTCAAGTCTAGCCGTGCGCGAGCGCTGAATTGAGTGCTACAAAATTATAATGGTTAGTGCTCATGATCATTTGGTTTTAGTTATGATAGGTCTTTGGAATTAACGGTTATATAATTGTATATTATAAAAGAAAATGTTTTTACAACCCATGTAACAAAAGCATTTAAAATTAATACTTCATGTTTACGGAATATGGAGGTCGCAGAGGGAACGCGAACCGGGACAATAAAGATTGCTTTGGACGGTAGAAGTGTTTGTGACACAGGTGTATTAGAAATTTTTAACGCCTAGATTTGAAATCGTTCTAGGGTATCTTCTGGATATCAACTAATGCTATTGTATGTAGATACCAACTATTTCAGCACTCAGTTAAATTACTTTGTCCTATTCCCCTAAAAAACACTTCTGCAAACCGATTCAATGATGTCTAGATGATTTCCTCAATAGGAACTTACTTACGTCTTTCTCGTATTGTATGGTTCTTGTAACACGTATACTTCTCCATGTATGATGCACGGCCATACCTGCAGCGCCATCATCCACCCTCCTATTGCGCAAGTAAAATACAAAAATCAATCTCCGATAGACAAATCTATTTATTTTATTCGACACGCACGCCAGCGAGCTTCGTGCCCGTATGGCGTCGGAATTCGGGACTCGTCCGAGATATTTATGATGCGTGAAATCGACGCATTCAGACGTCGAAACATCTATGGATCGATGATTTTTCCATTTCCATCGATACAAAAGTAAAAATTAAAAAACTTAATGACACTCCGAGGTCCGCCATTCTCACGGTGTTTGGAGCAAAATTTTGTCAATCAATTATCGCCTTAACTATTAGTGTATTTTTAAAAGTTTCGCTAGAAAAAGACTCGAAACTGATTTAAAAGAGAAAAAAAATGGCATACAAATTTAGAATAGCGTACAACCGTTAAAATTTCACGATCGTGAAAAAAAAATAGACGTTTTTCACGAAAAATAGCAGTCTATTTCCAGAGTGGTTCAGAAATAGCCGTGAGTCGACAGTTCCAATGATTAATAGTGGAGTAGGTATGTCACGTCACCTCCAACGACGCCGCCTGACAGACGCACAGACACACAATTACCGACATCTCTTGCTGTGACGTTGTCGGGCAAAATAACTGAATTTATTCTGAAGGGGGTGTCCCGACTACATCTGTGCACCAGGAAAAATGTTCTCACCTAAACCTAGTCCAACTTTTTAAGTGGAGCCTCATTGGCAACAGTGCTCCATTGTATACCACATCGTTGCTTAACACCAGGCAGGATGGTGGTCAAAATCTTGAAATTTAAAAACCATAAAAGCGGCTTTTCATAAACTACTTAAACAGTTACAAAATGAGAGTTTATAATGATACACAGGTAAAAATCACAATAAAAAAAACTGAGAAAAATACTGTACCATTTAAAGAAAATAAATTAACATTTTTGCACAGTAGGTAACTCTATAGCCAATTAACTGGAAGTAATAATGACACCTGCTCTTGGCCGAGATTGTACCTACGTATGTATAACCGCATAATCTTCCACAAATAAGGAAATCACGTAAATTGATACCGCACATCGGCACATCACAGATTACCTACGTCGCCGCTGGCCTTCGAACAGCAACATTTCCATAGAACAGCATTTTCCATTTGTGTAAATGATTTGTTGATTTGTTGTAATCGTTTCAAATCCGTTTTGCAGTAATCGTCACACAAATCATTAGCTGACTATTGTGGCAGCATGAGTGATGGTTGTTCGCTGTGTTTTCTTAGGAAAATGACAACAGGCTGATCCGTGTCACGATATACCATATTGATGGACTATTTAATCACATTGAGAGCGTCTGTGGTCCAGTTGGTGGACACTTGACTTGTAACCGGGAAGTCCCGGGTTCGAGTCCGGCTACTGGACGTGTACCAATGGGACTCTTTTTCAGAGCCTATGTACGCAACGCAACGCTCGTACGGTGAAGGACAACATCGTGATGAAACCCGCACACCACAAGGTGTGTGAACCCTATAACGGCGATGGGCTCACCCCCTGTCACGTTGGGTTAAATACGCTTGGTGAACCGTGGGTACTTGCTTTAGCAAGTGCCTCTGCCTACCCCTCTTTGGGATTAAAAGGCGTGAAGTGTATTTATTTATTTTTTTATTATATTTTGTCCCTATTAGCTATTACCTTGGTACGTCCTCGGAACCGCGATCATTAAAAATATATTGATCGGATTGACAATAGTATTTGAAAGTGGTATAGAGGTGCTGCTAGATTTTTCATGTTCGGTTCTTATACACTGGTATGAAATCGACGGAAATCACCATTTAATTTACAAAGTGCTTATTTAAACCTCTACCAACTTATCTGCATTTCAGGAGGAAGCTCGCGAACGCGACAAGTACGCGCTGAAGTTCCTGAAAGTAATGAAGGCTCTGCGCAAGATGAACAACTTCAACTCTTACCTAGCGCTGGTATCTGCTCTGGATTCGCCGCCCGTGCGTCGTCTGTTCCCGCCCGGCAGGACGGTGGAGATGGCCATGCAGGAACACTGTGCGCTCATAGACTCCCATTGCTCCTTCAGAAACTATAGACAGGCGCTGGCTGAGACACAACCACCTTGTATACCCTACATGTAAGTTCTGCTATATTATTTTGGTGCTACGATATCAACGTTGAAGATCTCATACCTGCTGGTTATATACGGTCGTGGAATTGATCTGCTTAGCAAGTGGCCGTGATTTATTCTTTCGATTTGTGTTTGAAGTATGTACTGTCCCTTCTTCTTCAATTCTCGATCAGATTTCTTTCGTTTAAAGATCATGAAAATGACATGTGACACGCGACCTTTGTCCCTATGTATTCTTAGATCTGCAAAACTACTCTCTCTTATATTTTCTTTAGTAGATGTAGGGATTTTTAAGCAACACAACGATTGCCCTGTCAGCTCGTAACTAATAAATAAATTTGCATTTCTTAATTTTCCGAGTGTGATGAGATTTTACCGACAGTCTTATGTTAAATATACTAAATTTTTGATGAGGTTAACTAAGCCAATATTTGATTCGCCAGTGGGCTGGTGCTGCAAGATCTGACGTTCGTGCACGTCGGCAACCCGGACCTGTGGCCCGACGGCTCCATCAACTTTAGCAAGCGATGGCAGCAGTACAACATCATGGAGAACATGAAGCGCTTCCAGAAAGAGTAAGCACTCTTACAACTAGTAGTTATAGTACGATGAGATTGTGTATTTCAATGAATAAACGGGAAGTAGGGTTACTACTAAGTTACGGTTCTAAGGTTCAATACCTTTTGCTTCACTACTAAAGTTCAATACCTTTTGTATTTTACCTGTGAAAATTGCACATACACATTGTATCGTAGAGAAAATCGGAACTATAGTAAATAAGCAATAAATTGATTATAGACATAAGGGCGACTAATAGTTAAGTATTTCATATCTCCAATATATGTTATACCTATTTACTTTGGGGTTCATAGTCCCAGCGTTTTCCGCCAGCACGACACTAGCGGTATATAACTAACACGGTCGTAAACTTTTGGCAGCAGGCAGTACAGGTTCAAGCGCAACGGACGCATCCAGGCGATGTTCAACGGGTTCTCGGACTCCATGTCGGAGGAGACCATGTGGCAGGTGTCGGAGAGCCTGTGCCCGCGGCGGCGAGGCCACGCACCCGCCTCTGCCCCTCCCCCGGCCGCCCCCGCCCCCGCGGCCGCCCCGCCCGCCCCAGCCACCGCGCCGCCCGCCCTCGCCGCCGCCGACGCTTGAGCGGCTGGTATCTACTGCACCACTAGGTAATTGCTTGGTTTGCTTTTCATAAAACGGTGTCATCGTAACATGAGCATGCATGGATGACAACTAATGACAGTTAAAGCAGACTATGTTCGTAGTGAAAAATCCAATCGAACTTTAAATAGTAATGGACAATCTAATTTTGACGTATAGAAAAAATGCACTCGACTATACGATATTGCTATGGTCGAGAATACACATATGGTGTGTCTAAATTAGAGTCCTTTTCGAGATCTTTCCAGCTATGCATGCTAAACATGCAGTTATGAGAATTCACGTGATGTATTAAGTGCTATAATCATTTATTTTCTTGCCCACAGGTAAAATATAAATCCAAAGAATAGGAATGTTAAGAAATTGGTAATTATTCCACCCGGGAAGTCTGATATACCTAACGAAGAACGAGGAATTGCGTAAGTTTAAAACATGAAATGTGATTTCTATCTTAAAATGGCCTAATTATTTTTAGTGCATTTATATTTAAGCAAGTGCGATATCAACTGTGATCGGTATTTGTTGGTCTGAGTGTAATTTGTATGGTCTGAGATGGCAAAAACAATAACAGTTAGTAGTTCATTTATTTTTTTTGTCATAGCTTTGTGTGGAGTCAATATTAATCAAAGTACATAATACTTTTAACAGTATTGTTTTATGAATCGAGATACAGTATGTCTTATTACATATCAGCATGTGACTTGTCTAGGAGTTCTATCGTGTCGTGCAACGCATATTGTCGAGTACATAGATTATTGCGTCCCATTAAATTACTCGTCGTTTTTGCCATAGTAATGTTGTCGGTGTGTACTTGCTTTAGAATTAAACCACAATATAAAATATACATCGAATTAGGTCACGTTATAGATAATTATATATAGTAAGGTTTTTTGATAGCGAGCATCTTGATAATATGTTATACTCGGATTAATTCAATTTCCTACTATTATATTGTCTACTCTTTCAAATACAATTATCTTAAAAGTACATTTTTTGAAAGTGAAAAATATTTTTGTCAAAAAGTAATATTTCATAGCTATTTTTGTCTATAATAATGTCTGCTGCAAACAACAGCTTGATAATTATTATAATCTTTAGTTTTCATACGAAATTTATTTATGTCAATGAAAACATATCAAATTGTCAAAAGTCACTGGGATCGAGTGGTCAGAACACTGCGGGTAATTGGTATAAAAACAAATACTACTGAGATTTATTCAATGTTATGCGAAATACATCCATAATTACCCTACTACACCCTAGTCGAAAGTTCTGTGACTGTACAACTAGCAACATAAGTTTTACAAGCGAAAAACTACTACCCGATGATAAAAAACATATATTTTTTACAACATTTAACAACAACCGTGCGCGCTCGCGCTCTCTTGAGATGTTACGGAATTATTTTTGATATTCAAATATATTTCCTTTCTCATTTTATATACTTCGGTTTGTTTTTTACTACTATACGTATTATAGATACATAGTTGAGCTTTTTTGAATCCAGTACAGTTTTCTGTAGCTTTTTAGGACATGTTGTTGTATGATAATAATGCATTAGTTAGATACTATTATACATTAGTATTGACATATTAATTAAACACATAATTATAGCGAGTAGTTACCGCGCTCTAAAATATATACAATTGAAATAGTGCTATTCACTAGAATACATATATACTAACGAATCCGGACATTTCATAGCAATAATTGTTGATTCAAATCGCACAAGTTGTGATATAGTGTGCCGCTTTATACTCAACAGGTTACGTCCTAGATACAGCTGTAATATTGTATTATATTTATGTTACGTTCCGGATGTGTTATGTACTGGAATGTATATGCATACCTACCATGTATTATAACTAGTATAATTTTACTATTTATATATTTCACGAATTGCTTGCTTAGCAAGTACTACAGCCTAATCTGAATATTAACCCCTTCAGGGAAATGTCCCACCCGTTAGACGTAATAACAATAAAATGTCTTTTTAAATCAAATATTTGTTTTTATGCGATTCAATACATACATAGAGGCCTTTTACGTTGACATCTGGGACGTAATATAAGTATAGTTCTCGTTATCTTGTCGCATTTATGATTAGGGATTGAAATAAGAAACTATAAGAACTTAACAACTTGTAAACTCAATTATAGTATGACAAAAACTGTACTACTTACTCGACGTATCGATAATCGATAAATAGAAACGTTCAATCCCTACGAGCAGTGCGTCAAGCTAATGAGATCTTCTAATAATAAAATAGATATTAGTACATAGTTAAGGAGATAACTTGCATCTCGTACAATAATCAGCCGTGTGTAGTGTCCCGTTTCTTCCAAAACAGTGTCTTAACGTTTCACACAACGAAGTGTCGCCTTATTGCCTGTTGTTGGTTCACTAATTCCACGACTAAACGGAACAAGTGTGACACTAGACACGGCCGACGTAATAGTTTTCTCGTAGACGTGTATCGATGGACACTAGTCCAACTGCAATAAAAATTAGACCAATATTTAGAACATTTTACAGTTCGTAATATTATTAAATTACAACATACATTAATGAATGTGCCGAAGTTTGATTGCATATATATTATGTATAATTATACATTGATTGCTGCTGAAGCCCTGGCACGCGCGTCGATAGAGATACGACATAGAAAAAATACCGCGCTGTGATTGGCTGTTATATTGTGCGACTTGTGCGTGTTTCAACAAATCACAGTGCGTTATTACCTATGTCTTGTTTTTCTTGAGAGCTTTGCTAGTGGGGTTGGTAGGTGTGTTACCATTCAACTGTCTGGTATTTGTGTTTTATCAGTTCTCATGTGGAGCGACGAAATGATTTCATATGATTACTGATATGTATTTGAAGACTGCCTAAATTAATTATTATTATTATTACTTATACAATGGACGTGTAAATTAGTGGAATATTTGTTTAGTCTCTTGTCATGTTATATGTAACTGATTGTACATACATATATTATTATAATTTATTAGTTGTTTTTTTTTTCATTTTGTTAATACACAAGTAATATTACCATGGTTTTTTTTATTATTATTTTTATGCGAGAGAGATCATTGTATGCTTTGGTTAGGCCGAGAGGTGTGAATATGGTACATACTTATGCTGTATTAGCGTATTCAGTATTATCTTTAAAATATGCCATAATTAATGACAATGAAATTAATAATATTATTTTGGAACGTTATATTTTGAACTTGTATCCTTTTAGTAGATCTTATTACTTAAGTTTATATTAAAAATTAAAAAATACATATTATTATTGTACATTTACGATGTATTAAGTTAACCATAGAGTTCATAGTATATTTGATTTGCATGCATGTACAGTCAATATATTTTGCGTGTGTACTTTTTTTGTAATTATTATTTTGTATATTTAATATAGCACGTTATTTACAACAAGATGAGTTTGATTTTTATACTTGCGTAATTGAAAGAAGCTGGTCCGATGCCAGAGCAGTCGCAGAGGACAGGACGGCGTGGCGCCATCTCGTAAAGTCCCTTTGTACCACTGGGGTACCATAGGACTTAAGTAAATAAGTAAGTAATTGAAAGGAAATCCTTGAAACGAAGACTATGGGAATTACTAATAGGCTATGTTTTAACAATATGGGGTGAATTTTTATAAATTAAAAATATGTGTATTTAGTCAAGCACACGGTAAGTCCTGCCGAATTTTCTTCATTAAAATCCGCAGATTATTAAACACACCCTTATAGAGTAAATTAACACATTGGCGGACAACGACAAAAGTAAAATAGACACAATAGATGTTTTATTATTATGACGCCTATAGGTGTTTACAGTCCGGGAAATGTTAAGACTTTTATTTCTACATATATTAAGAAAAATATCCCGGAACATCTAACACACGGTCACCTGACCCCAAACTAGTATACACTGTACAGTCACGTGCTTAAATAAACATGTATACACTTAGTAACATTTCAAAGCCACTTTCTCTTAAAATAATGGCTGCTACTTTGATATTAGAGCTATGTCATCGCAGTAAGGAATCTAGAATACCATTTTCGCAATACCATAACAGTCCCATCAATGATTTATAAGAAAATGGCTTTGAAATATTATAAGTATTAAGTGCATACATGTTTTTACACGTGACTGTACTATGGGTGCATAAAACCATCAGTTGATAAAACTCCAGACACACATAAAAAATGCAGTAATACAGCGGTGGAAATAAAATCCACAACCGTCTAAACTCTCCTATCGACTTAGGAGCACGATGCTCTAGCCACTAGCCCATACCGGTCATCGAAATAATGAATAGGTATATAGTATGTAGGTACAGGTGGGCCGGTCATATTAGCTGTACAACCGATGACCGTTGGGGTAAACGAGTTCTCGAGTGGAGACCGCGTCTCGGCAAATGAAGAGTAAGTCGCCCTCGGGCAAGGTGGACTGATGATATACGCAAGATGGCTGGCAGAAGCTGGATGCGAGAAGCCGAAAACAGATTACAGTGGCGTGCAATTGGAGAGGCCTATGTCCAACAGTGGACAAGTATGGGCTGATGATGTAGGTACATAGAGAACGGTGTCAAGAGGTTTTATGTATGTATTTAATCAGTCAGAGGGCTAAGTTATCCATTCTTAATCTGTTTGCACTCATGTGAAAGCAATTCGTATCTCGAGTGGGTTAATTTGATAATACAACACAGTGAAAACCTTCGTGTTCAAGTGTTAATGTTTTTGTTTAACTGGAGTTACAGGGCCTTGATCTTATTTGCTGTAGCAGCTCGTCCTACTTCGAAGACGAGACGGAGACATTTTTGCGTTGGTAAAATGGAGAAATATGGAAATTCGATTGCAATAAGGTGTCCATGTCAGACAGTTTTCTGTAGTCCCGTCAGCGGTGTGTTTTCTGCAGGAATTTCAGGACAAAATAAAGCCTATCGTCTCTGAAGAAACATGACCGCGTATCTCTGATTTTATACGGGTGATAAGGACAGACGTAAAAGCTTCCTGTTAAGCCTATTGCTTTATGATTAATTCAATTCCATTTCTTTATTTTGGAAATACGTCCATAGAGATAAAACATAATAATTAGGTACATCGATAAACAATGAGGAATTGCCAACTCCAAGAAATTCTCATCTATATAGATGTTACTAGTAGGTTTCAGTTATATTTTAGTAAGATTTTTATTAAATTGTAAACAAACAATTGAAAAAAATAACCTTTACCTTCTATAGGTATACTGACAGCTTGAAGTTGGTAATTTCGTTCGTCATTTATCCCCCCTTACTTTCATAACTAAGCGAAACAAGGGCCCTTAAAATTCCCCATTATTAATAATTATTAATTATTTATTCCATTATTATTTACCCCATTATTAATTCCCCATATTATAAATGAAAAAATCAAGCACAAACACTTAATTAGGCTCTCACGTACAGTCCCACCCACTGCAGCATGATAGAACTGATAGGGCCTATCGCACAACTGCCATACAGTATATTATTGATGGGACCATGATATTTCGCTTGCAAGAAAAAAGTGTCATGAAGATCACACATTGGTGTACCTACATTACTACAAAAAAAATCTATATTGCTTCTTCAATGTAGTCTCAGCCACACCTTGGCCCTGTTCCCGGTGCGTTACTGTACCACGCTACGATGACGATGAAGTAAAAAGGTCCTTCCTAGAGGTTCCTTGATAAAACTGAACGTACTTCTGCCGAAATTGTTGCGATAAGCAAATTGCATTGCGGTGTGGGAGGTCCCGGAAATACATATATTATGTAGATTTTTTTCTAGGAGATACTGTATCAAATTGCAGCGTGTAGTCCCAGTAGTACCGTTGAAGGCACTACTGGGTTTATAAATCCCAGATGTTCAATTAACGGGACTACTGGGACTAAAAATACCATTAGTCCTGTCATACACCTACATACTTACTACAATAAAGGCAAACACTTATTACTTATGACGATTTTCATATATGCACTCAAGTGTACAAACAAAGCCAAGTTAAAACATGGAAACTTATTTTTTAACGGGACAACTTCTACACACGTTACTACGCGAATGGTGGGTACTATCTGATGCACGGGAGGTGCAAGTTTTTACAGAGGGACGGAA
>SJJU01000438.1:0-14867 GCA_012932125.1 Conopomorpha cramerella
TTTTTTTTACGACCGCCGAAGGTGAGAAAAGCCCCGTCTGTCTTTGCGTTTCTTGTCTCGGCGCTCGTTCCGTCTGAAATATATTCAAGGATCAACATTTACTATTTTTCATATATACCTCCCGCCATCAAGTATCAATTATTTTTGTCTATTTTTTTTTCTTTTTTTCTTTCATCTCAAGTATCAATCAAGATTTTTTTATTTTTTTTCTTTTTTTGTAACTATTAGCAAGTATAATAAAATATATTTCTTTTTTTTTTCAATATACCTACTACAAATTTTTTATTTTATTATGAAATATCAAGTATATTTTTGTTTTTTTTTTTAAATGTCTATATTTTTATGCATAATCTACTATTATTTTTTATTTTTTTGTTAAATTATGTGTTTGTAAATCTCAATATTTTGAGTATTTTTTTTTTAATTTTTCATATTTTTTTTTGCAAAATCTACTATTATTTTTGTTAAATTATGTTTGTAAATCTCAATAAGTATATTTTGATTATTTTTTTTTAAATTTTTCATATTTTTTTTGCAAAATCTACTATTATTTTTGTTAAATTATGTGTTTGTAAATCTCAATAAGTATATTTTGATTATTTTATCTAAAATGTCCATTAAATTATGCAAAATCCACTATTATTTTCAAATATTTTCGAATATTTTTGTTAAATTATGTCTTTGTAAATCTCAATAAATTACTATTTTAGCTACTTGTCTCTCATTCAAGTAAAAATTTGCTAATTTTTAATCTAACTCCTATAAACCTAACTCCATTTAACCTAACTCCATTTAACCTAACTCCTATAAACCTAACTCCTTTTAACCTAACTCCTTTTAACCTAACTCCATTTAACCTAACTCCTTTAAACCTAACTCCATTTAACCCAACTCCTTTAAACCTAACTCCACGTAACCTAACCTAATGAAACTTAAGAAACCTAACTCAGAGAATTGTTCAGTATGAATTGAGGTGAAATTTAAGTTAATACTTATACTGTCAGTTAGGTTTGTTGAAAACTCGAGCGTAATTTTGTCTCTAACAACAAAATGAGAAAAGCCGTGTTCCTTTACTCTTGCGTTGTTCCTTATTAGAATCTTGTTTCGGACTCTGCTCGTTCCAATAAATATGATGTTCTTACTAACGTTACTGTAAACAATTAGCATTGCTATATCCTCAGTTAGGTTATTTAAAAATTATATAATTAATAGTTAGGTTACTGGAAAGTGAGTTGGGTTTGTTAAAAACAAGTTAGGTTAGTTATATTCATAGCTAGGTTTGCATAAAACTGGGTTAGGTTTGGATGAAAATGAGTTAGGTTTGTATAAAACCGAGTTAGGCTAACCAGATTCATAGTTAGGTTTGCATAAAACCGAGTTAGGTTCGTACAAAAGTGCGTAGGGTTTCGGAATTTGGCTAAAATTATCATTTAGTTGAAATTCGAGCGAAAGTGAGAAAAGCCCCGTCTCCGTTTTAAAACCGCATACATAGAATCTTGTTTTATTCCACTCGATCTTCTTTTGATTATTTTGCTTCTTTCGCTTAAGGTGTTGTGTTTTGTTGGTAGGTGAGGTTTTATTTTTTTTTTTTTCTATAAAAGCTAGCTAAACCCACCACTATTTACTGTGCAATTGTATAATAGTCGTGTAATACACAACAGGGGGTAAAATGTGATGGGTAAAATAAAATTACATTATTTCCAGAATCTCGGCGGCGGCGGCGGCGGCGGCAAAGACGGCGAACGAACGACGACAGCGACTCGCACACCCCGCGGCTGAAATGCGTGAAAAAAATAATAAAAAACCAATTAAGCACGTAGCCCCCACTAGCTGGCTAAATACATACGGTATAACATATACACACAAAAAAAAAAAACACACACACACACACACACACACACACACAGATAGATAGATACATACATTCACGTCAACCAGACACTGAGCGTGAGTGGAGAGAGAAGGACTGCCTGCATATCTATCTCACAGAAAGAAAGATAGATGATTGCATGCTCTATTTACCTCCCAGATCAATTAATATGGGTTCAACATGCACCAGAAAACATGTTTGACATACATTAAAGCGATTTGGTAGATCAGATACCCATGAAATGCAAGATAACCAGTGGAAACGCATACATACATACGGTTCTTAGTCTATACGTTTTTTTACATAAATTAAAGTGGCAAGTCAGTGTAGTAAAATAGCATACATAACATATTAGGTGAAACAAACCCCACACACTGCAGTAGTGAAAACAATTTACCTACAAATGTGTAGTCCCCCTCTGTTAAAGGAAATAAACATTCCACATATTACATTTGGGCCGATAGTATAGCACACACATTGCGTTTTTCAGTATGCATCGAGAGTCGTCTGCGCATTTAAAATACGCAGCGTGCTACCTGGGGGTTGCAGCACAAGCGCTGCAACCCCCTATACTTGTGAATTCACCAGTGAAGCCTGTTGCACTGGTAGTGGCCGGTAACCGCTAATTGATTTAATAAAAAATAGATAAGCTTAAAATCTAAAATTAATAAAATTAAGATATTATACACCGCCTTTTATTCCCCATTCGGGGGTGGGCAGAGGCCAGATTAGCCCGACGTGTTTTTACAAAAACTGAGTTAGGTTTGTTGAAAACAAGTTAGGTTAAGCTATATTCATAGTCTCGCCTTCGCGCCTCTCACCCCAACCTGAAGTTAGGTTTGTTGAAAACAGGTTAGGTTAGCTATATTCATAGTTAGGTTAGTCAAAAAACTGAGTTAGGTTTGTTGAAAACAAGTTAGGTTAGCTATATTCATAGTTAGGTTGGTATAAAACTGAGTTAGGTTTGCTAAAAGCAAGTTAGGTTAGCTATATTCATAGTTAGGTTGGTATAAAACTGAGTTAGGTTTGTTGAAAACAAGTTAGGTTTAGCTGTATTAATAGTTAGGTTAGAGAAAAAACTGGGTTAGGTTTGTTGGAAAACAAGTTAGGTTTAGCTGTATTAATAGTTAGGTTAGTGAAAAAACTGAGTTAGGTTTGTTGAAAACCAGTTAGGTTAGCTATATTCATAGTTAGGTTGGTATAAAACTGAGTTAGGTTTGTTGAAAACAAGTTAGGTTAGCTGTATTAATAGTTAGGTTAGTGAAAAAACTGGGTTAGGTTTGTTGAAAACGCGTTCGGTTAGCTGTATTAATAGTTAGGTTAGTGAAAAAACTGAGTTAGGTTTGTTGAAAACAAGTTAGGTTAGCTGTATTAATAGTTAGGTTAGTGAAAAAACTGGGTTAGGTTTGTTGAAAACAAGTTAGGTTAGCTATATTCATAGTTAGGTTGGTATAAAACTGAGTTAGGTTTGTTGAAAACAAGTTAGGTTTAGCTGTATTAATAGTTAGGTTAGTGAAAAAACTGGGTTAGGTTTGCTGAAAACAAGTTAGGTTAGCTATATTCATAGTTAGGTTAGTGAAAAAACTGAGTTAGGTTTGTTGAAAACAAGTTAGGTTAGCTATATTCATAGTTAGGTTTGTGAAAAAACTGAGTTAGGTTTGTTGAAAACAAGTTAGGTTAGCTATATTCATAGTTAGGTTGGTATAAAACTGAGGTAGGTTTGTTGAAAACAAGTTAGGTTTAGCTGTATTAATAGTTAGGTTAGTGAAAAAACTGAGGTAGGTTTGCTAAAAACAAGTTAGGTTAGCTATATTCATAGTTAGGTTGGTGAAAAAACTGAGTTAGGTTTGTTGAAAACAAGTTCGGTTAGCTGTATTAATAGTTAGGTTAGTGAAAAAACTGGGTTAGGTTTGTTGAAAACAAGTTAGGTTAGCTATACTCATAGTTAGGTTAGTGAAAAAACTGAGTTAGGTTTGTTGAAAACAAGTTAGGTTAGCTGTATTAATAGTTAGGTTAGTGAAAAAACTGAGTTAGGTTTGTTGAAAACAAGTTAGGTTAGCTATATTCACAGTTAGGTTGGTATAAAACTGAGTTAGGTTTGTTGAAAACCAAGTTAGGTTAGCTGTATTAATAGTTAGGTTAGTCAAAAAACTGAGTTAGGTTTGGTGAAAACAAGTTAGGTTAGCTATATTCATAGTTAGGTTAGTGAAAAAACTGAGTTAGGTTTGTTGAAAACAAGTTAGGTTAGCTGTATTAATAGTTAGGTTAGTGAAAAAACTGAGTTAGGTTTGTTGCAAACAAGTTAGGTTAGCTATATTCATAGTTAGGTTGGTATAAAACTGAGTTAGGTTAGCTATATTCATAGTTAGGTTAGTGAAAAAACTGAGTTAGGTTTGTTGAAAACAAGTTAGGTTAGCTATATGCATAGTTAGGTTAGTGAAAAAACTGAGTTAGGTTGGTTGAAAACAAGTTAGGTTAGCTATATTCATAGTTAGGTTGGTGAAAAAACTGAGTTAGGTTTGTTGAAAACGAGTTAGGTTAGCTAGATAGGATTCGAGCGAAGGTGAGAAAAGCCCCGTCTCAACATATTGGGCCCTTGTTTTATTCCACTCGTTCTTCTTTTGTTGTTGTTGTTTGTAGAAGTCTGTTAAGAGTTTTGCTATATATTCTGTTTTTGTGTAAGATTGTTGGTTCGTTAGGTCACACAACAGGTTGATTTTCTTCGGTAGGTAGGTAGTAAGAGGATAGCGCTTAAACCCCCCCACCCGACATGGATAAAGGACGTTTTTTCCTTCATATGTTTCTTATGTACTGTGTGTAATTGTGAAAAACACAGCTTGGTCAAACAAAATATTACATTATTTCCAGCATCCCGGCGGCAGAGACGGCGACCGTGAAAGACGGGGGCGGCGGTGGAGACGGCGACGGCGACGGCGACGGCGACGGCGACGGCGAACGGTGAACGACGACGGCTGAAATGTGTCAAAAACAAGAATCAACTAAATACCTGCTGGCCCCAACCCAAGTGCAAGTGCATTGTTACTCCGCACGCAGCACGCAGCACGTAGTCCTGGCTGGCTAAATACATATACATACACAACATACCATAACATACTACACACCACATCCAAATAACACACACACGTCCATCCATACATACATACATTCCACGTCCACCACAGATGTGAGGAGTGTGGGTGTACACAGAAGAACCTTAGGGTCAAAATCCAAGCCTGCCACAGGAAGAAAGACAAATTTCATGCTCTATTTACCTCTCAGATCAATTGGTATGGGCGAAACATGCACCAGCGAACATCATGTTCGATATGCATATAGCGAGCGATTTGGTTTATGAGATACCCATGAAATGCAAGATAACCCTTGGAAACGCATACATACATACGGTTCTCAGTCTATGCGTTTCTTACATACATTGAAATAAACATGGTAAATAAACATTTGACATACACATACATTTTGGATAATGCGAGTCGTCGAGTCGTCTGCGCATTTAAAATACGCAGCGTGCTACCTGGGGGTTGCAGCACAAGCGCTGCAACCCCCTATACTTGTGAATTCACCAGTGAAGGCTGTTGCACTGGTAGTGGCCAGTAACCGCTACTTTAGTTCCAATTAAAAATAGTAAGCCTAAAATCTAAAATTAGCATATTATATACTTAAACTTGCTCCGCCTTTTATTTCCATTTGGGGGGGTGGGCAGAGGCATTGGCCCGACGTTATCAACCCCGTGACTTTGGATTTGGGGGGGGGGTCATAGTTCGGGTGGGGCCGGCTGGCTGGCTGGCTGGCTGGCTGGCTGGCTGGCTGGCTGGCTGGCTGGCTGGCTGGCTGGCTGGCTTGCTTGCACCAACAGCTCAGCTGAAGCATTTTAGTAATAACTGTTAAAAATAGACCAGCACTGATAAAGAGATCTAAGAGCACTCCCAGTTTACACTTAGAGGTAGGAATTACTTTTTGGTATGCATACACACATACATTCCTCTTTCATGTACCTGGCAGCGTTTGTAAGTGTTGGTACGAGGTGCTCAGGACATATACATCTTGTCATCATCATCTCCCAAAGTTGGATATGCCTATTTCAAAGAATGTGTCTGCCTCGGGGTATAGTATTGTATTAAAAGTAACATACAGTATCATAGCACTTGTCCTGTGAAGAGTTGTATGGGTAGACTTCTCAAGAGGAGCCTCGGAGCAGAGTAGAGCAGTGCAGGCAGGCAGCAACAATTGGCAGCTCTGGGACTGTACTGTGTGCAGCAGTAGCACCTGGGAATTCATATTAATTATTTGTTGAGGGTGGGTAAAGAACCTTGTAAAATATTAGCAATAGGTGTGAGCCTACAGCCAAAAAGTGTAATGAAATCTCACTACTATAAATGTGAACAATTCAAGTCAGCAACAATAGCAACTGACAACATGATCTGAATGATTATTTATACTTGTCAATCAACAAGTAGCAATTTTATGAAGCAATGGAATTTCAATAGGAACTCTCTAGTAGCATACATACAGCTGTGGAGGTGACCAGGAGTTGCTCCATGACAGCAACAGTAGCAACTGATATGCTGCATTACAAATACATTATTACTATTTACCATTGTACCTATTTATAATTTGTTTAGTATGAGTAAACAAAGTATTGGAACCACTGTCACTGCATCTTATTGGAAAGCTTTTCTTATAAGAGAAAAGATGAACATACCTACTTTTGTTATATTCAAACCATTCCTTTGCAACCGGCAGCAGCCATTCCAAATATGTAGTTAGTTTAGGCCAATGAAACCAAGACAAGTAGGGTCCTCCTCAAATCAATATTACACCTGAAATACATAGGTACAATCCAAATATCATATGTATGTAAGTAACAAAATTACACCAATTCAAGATGAACAACAACAATAATAACATTGTCAGATGGGAGTAATATTCATAAAGTACCTACACAAATAATGTAAGTAGCTCAAGCTTAGTAAAAGGGCAAAATTGGCAACTTTCAGAGAAAAATACAAAGGTAAAGTTCATCATTTTTCTCACAAGTTTCCATTTTTCTACTACTTTCAGCAACAAACAACATAAGGAAATGGTGGGCCAAAGGCCTTCTTCCTTCTAATGGTCTGGTATCATCGGAACTCTTCCCCAGAAGAGAATTTATTGTTGTTGTTGCTGTTACGTTTAGAAAGAAAACTCGATCGTTTCACAAACACAACGATACAATGCGGCGACAACCACACGTTCGATCTACGCCGGCGTATTGTTCGTTCAATTACATAAAGTAAACACGGCACAATACAATAAATCCTAACTAACTAACAATAGTGACGAAAATCTAGTTTGAAGGAAACAAAGTTTTCAGTATTCGAATGTAAAAGAAAACTTGAATTTTTTTTTCGCCCGACCGCTAAGTCGATACGTCAGTTTCCATTGTCAATACTGTCAATAATTCTGTACATAAACGTACAATGTGGAAGGAGAGTTTGGATATTTCCGTTCCCGCTGCGGCTCAAGCTTACCAACAAAAGCGCACGAATTCATGTTATTGGCTGCCAACTACAGGTGAAAATGATTCGGAGCAAACTTCAGACCAAACTAGGAAGGAACGTCTTTCAGTTTTAAATATTCAGTCAGCTTTGGTTTGCAAGTCTAGTTATTTTTGGTATGAGCTGATATTTGCATTGATTAATCAAACCGACGCGCATTGTACTTGTATTCGATCGAAGCTTGCACCGAAGGTTTTGTTACGCGCATGGCTCAAAACACTTGAAACTGACAGCCGCGTAAACCCTTATAATAAAAAGCACTACTGTCACTTGCGCGCGGAGAAATAACAATGGAAAAAAACAAACAAACAAACAATAAGTATGCCGCGGCGGTAAAGTTACTACGAATTGTCCTGCAACGAAATAGAAGTTTGAACAAAGTTTTTACAATCGGAATCGTTGGCTAGAGACAAAGTGAGACTACAACAGCCCAACAGTACCAGTGTACAGTGCATTGCAGTGTTGCTTGACGGCGTGTTTTTCAACAAAATGAGCGAAAGAAAAATGTGAGTACGACGCGTTTTACAATGTAATCTAACTATTCTTCTTGCAATAACGGTGCTAAAGGGACACTAACTTGTAATTATTAGCATCGCTAGTACAGTTTCAGTATTACTGTATTACTATAACAAAACAAAGTATTGTGAGCAGCATGATTTGGATAGTTTGTTGTCCCTGCATTCTAGAACAACATGAAGTAACATAAAAAGTGTAATAGGTTTCCAGACAAGTGTTATTATTGTATTATTCTTATTTGCATTTCAGTGAATAATTCACACCGACCCACCCAAGTTGTTTGTTGCAATTGGCAAAGAAATCTGACTGATGAGGAGTCTGCAGTGGACAGTGGATGATAATAATTCGGTGAGTGAAATTATACAGAAATAAAGCCAAGTCATGTAGGTATAGAATGTTTATTTGATTTCTAACTGATTTCCCCGTTGCACTGTTGTACTTAATATTTTTTAAATGTTTCTTTGTGCCCAACCGCTCATCCAACGCCAGCTAGTTTCTGGTCTGACAGCACTGGTGCAGTGGTGGTAGTCCTGTAAGATAAAATTCTAATGAAGAATATGACCTTTTCAATAAATAAATAAATTACAACACACATTGAAACAGTATTTAAAGTAGAAAAACATTATTAGTATTTGAATGAATATTATTCTTCTTCAAACACTTTGTGTGGGTTTTATGCTAGCGGTGAAAAGGTGATGTTATATATTTTTGTGTATGCTTTTCCTTAATAAAATAAAATAATAAATAAACATTTTAGGTTTTCAATGGAAACATTATGAAAGATAATAATAATGATAATATATTATGTTTCTTGGGTGATATTTTATGTTGCCGCTGCCTCTTACTATTTGTGGATTGTTTTGTTTTGTTGTTTGGTTGTACAAGGTGTGGTGGTGTTGGTTTTTATTTTTATTATTCTACATGCCTAAGTATATTATTCAGTTTTTTTTAGTTTGTTTTATAATACATATACCTACATTTTGTGTTACATTTGTTGTTGATTACTTTGTAATAAATACCTACCTACCTACTTACTTACTTACTTACTAATTGGAATACATGTACATTTCCAGAGCCCGTTGGCGGTCAGAGTGAGAGTACAATTATTGAGAGGGTGTAAAAGTGACATGTTTACACTAGAACAAACTGAAAAAAAAAAAGTTGGTAAGTGATTCAGGTCCAATATGTAAATTACTAATATGTAACAAAAATTCATAAAATATGTCACACACACATTGTAGGTATAACTTTTGTTGTGTATGGCCTATCTTAATCTTGTTCTCTATTATATAAAAATTAATTGGTTGTGCCAAGACAACTAATATAATCTTGGTTTAGGTAGATACTTACTTAATTGTATCATAGATATATTATTTTGTATATTATTGAAAAGTTCCTACCTAATAGACATTTAATGGACTTTGTTGTTCAAGAAATTTTGTGTATAATTTTTTTGTATGTTGTAATACAAATAAAGTAGTAATAATGGTTGCCTATATTATTTTTTTGTTTTATTTTCGAAGTGGTTGGTGGGGTGGTAGGTACTTACCTTCCTTAATATATTTGATTGAATATTTATTGTGGTAGGTTGCCAAATTACAATTAGAACATGCAAGTGCAATATATGAATAAATGAATGAATTACCTATGTTTGTTTAAACTGTATGTTCTTTTGTAAGCATAATTTTGAAGAACAAAAGAACCGACCTGATACCCTTGTTGCCTTCTTACCTTGGGACCACCTTTATCTTAATAGGTACCGTCTTTCTAACAAAAAAAAAATCATCAAAATCGGTTCATAAACGACAAAGTTATGCGTGCTCTTCCATTACAATCAGTTCATCCCCTTAGAGTTGGAATATTTTTTTTTCAAATTTATATGGAGGTATGTATACCCTATTCCATTAAAAAAGAATTATCAAAATCGTACTGCTTCCGTTTTTTGGCCAGTCAAAAAAATAGTTCTTACAAAGTAATACGCATTTTCATTTTAGTTGTTCAATACAGTTACATAACTAAACGAACAAGGATGCTCAAGGAGATTTTACTTTTTATTTTTGTAATGCATGCATGTTCAACACTATGGATAAATAATAGTACCTACAATGCGACATTGCTTGGTAATATTTATGTCTAGATGACATCTTCGTTAGTTCTTATTCTGTTAGTTGCGATAAAATCTAAAGTACTGAATCAATTTAGATAAAATTTGAACGGGACCATCTTGAAAGTAAACCCTGTCGAATGCAAAAACAATTTTCAAAATCGGTTCATAAACGACGAAGTTATCCGCGAACAAACATAAGAACATACATACGGTCTTATTGAGAACCTCCTTCTTTTTTTTCAAGTCGGTTAAAATATAATATAATAATATACTGCATCAATTTAGATAAAATTTGAATGGGACCATCTTGAAAGTAAACCCTGTCGAATGCAAAAAGAATTTTCAAAATCGGTTCATAAACGACGAAGTTATCCGCGAACAAACATAACAACATACATACGGTCGAATTGAGAACCTCCTTCTTTTTTTTCAAGTCGGTTAAAAATAGGAATATATTGCTTTTTCGTTTTATTCTCTACCTATTATGACCTTTAGGCGTTATGCTTAGTTAGTTATATATGGGCTATAATTGTTTTTTTCATGTACCATGATCGGGAAAAACGTTTGATAACATATTTTTTTATTTATTGTTTAATCTTTCCCATGCTGCTGTGGGGTCGACTGGTAGATAATAAATATAATTATAATGGTATTAAGTCCGCCTTTTGTACATTTATGTTGCAATAAAGTATTAAATAAATAAAGTAAGAATGAACGTTGTATTTATTTTCCCGTTTTATTATCGACTGGACCTACCTACCTACCTACCTACCTATTGGCATACATTGGCACTTGCTTCAATTGTATTTGATTTTTAAATATTAATATATTTGATTGGATATTAATTGGTGTTATCCAGATGTTGCCTTGAGGTGGTAGCGTAATTTTGAGGGGTAGTGAATTATTATGTTTGTTTAAACTTGTGTACCTATTGTTTTGTTGGTGGAGCTATAGGTATAAAAATATATTCGTGTTTTGTTTTAATTTCAACTCAAATATTGAATACTTATTGACTTTTATTTTATCAAGTTATTTTAATTTTCAAATACTGAGTACTGTAGGTACCTACTTGCCTTCCTTACTTCCTACCTAATATAAAGTTTGGATAGTTATTGTTAATTGTAACTTTATAATACCTATAAAGTCATATAGAAAACGAGCTGTTTTGTAAAAGTGTGTACTTTTCTTTTATAAATAAATTGTGTTTATTTTTTATTATTTTTATTATATTCGCCTTTCTGTTGACTATTAACTTTTAGGGGTTATTCTCATTTTAGGTAATGAAAGTTTTTCTTTTTTCTTTATAATAAAACGTGCGGATACTTATTGGTGTTGTCTATTTTTTTTTTTTTTTTTTTACTTTTACAGCATAATATCCACTTACATACGTACCTACCTACCTACCTACTTAAATACTTAAACTCAATATAGAGTTTTAGGAGTTATTCTTAGTTAGGTATTGACCGTTTTGTTTATTAATTGTTTAGTTTTAAATTCTAAGTACCTACGTAGGTACTTGCCCTAGTTAGTTGCTATAGTCGTAGTGGGTGTAATTTGAAAAGATATGCTTGTGTCCGTCTGCCTTTTAACTGAAAAATAAGAAAGAGTTACCTATTTATTTATTTAAAAAAAAAATACTGTGCCTACCTAACTACCTATTTGCCTATATTGATTTTTGAGGGGAATGAGATTAGTTACTTATTTTTGTATTTAGTGTTTGTCACTTTTGTGCAGGTTGTCGAGTTTAATTTTTTTTAATGTGTATTATAGTGTATTCCTTTGTAAATAAAGAGAAGTCATGTTCTTTCTTTTTTATTTTAAAAATATGTAATTTTTTTTTTTTCTACCTGAACCATAAGTTCAGGTGTTATGGTTTTTGTTTGACCTGAATAATCATTATGTCGAGCTTTAGGGGTTATTCTATTTAGGTAGGTAGGGAACGGCGTTGGGCTCACCCCCTGTCACGTTGGGTTAAATACGCTTGGTGAATCGTGGGCATTTGCTTTAGCAAGTGCTTTTCTGCCTACCCCGCTTTGGGATTAAAAGGCGTGAAGTGTATTTTTTTTTTCAAATAACATTTGTTAATTGCAAGTGGAAAACACAACCACTTACTTACTTAAATACCTACCCACTTACCTATATTGATTTAATTTAGTTTTCAAAAGTTTTTAAACATCAAGTCGGAGGTACCTTATGTAATGATAGGATATTTATTCGGATTGATTGTCCTACATACAGAAAGTGTTTTTTCTCTAATAAATAAATAAATAAAGTATTAGTAAGTATGTAACGGTTACATTGTTTTATTTCCGAGTGGACCTACTTGCATTGACGTTTAGGGGTTGTTCACAGTGAAATGTGTTGACGACGGTTTTGTTTATTACGGATATCTATCTATTGGTATGTACTTATTGGTAGCCTAACGATTTTTAACCCTTAGCTTCATAGTGATGTAATCAGTATATTTTTTTTTCTAGCCGTCTCATCTACAGATTTTTTATTCTAAATTATTGTCAAAGGTGCAATTAATACGTATGAACGGCCACATAAGGATTTAATTCAGACAAAAAAAAAGACGTGCAGTTAAGGGTTAAAAATTAATTGCCTTCCTAATAGGTACATCACAATGTTTGGATTGACAGGCAGGTAGGTAGGTAGGGTGGGTATGTAGGTACCTACTGAATAAGTAGAATAGAAAAGAATAATGTATGTTGGTTTTTTATTTTTTATTAGTCATGTATTGGCACTTATTATTAGTTAGGTTTTTTCACGCGGTTTTTTAATTTTCTAAAATGTTTAAACACCAAGTAGGTAGGTAGGTACCTAATGTAATGTTTGGATATTTATTTGGATTGATTGTCCGTCTACGTACAGAAAGTTTTTTTTTTTTTTTTCTAATAAGTAAATAAAGTAATAGTAACAGTTACATTGTTTTACTTCCGAGTGGACCTACTTACGTTGACGTTTAGGGGTTGTTCACAGTGAAAGGTGTTGACGACGGTTTTGTTTATTATGGATAATGATAATAATAATTTTAAGAGTACTTTAGTAGGTTATTTGTGTCTGTATTTTTATTTTTTTAAATACTAACGCTTCCTAATATATTATAATGTTTTGATTGACAGGTAGGTAGGGTGGGTATGTAGGGACAGAATTAGTTAAATAGGAAAGAAAAATGTATGGTAGTGTTGATTTATGATTTTTTTATTGTTTATTAGTTAGGCATTGGCACATATTATTAGTTAGGTTTATTTCACATTTTTAATTTTCTTAAGTACTTATTTAAACACCAAGTAGGTACCTAATGTAATGTTTGGATATTTCTTTGGATTGATTGTCTGTCTACGTACACAAAGTGTTTTTTCTCTAATAAATGAATAAAGTAATAGTAACTAACAGTTACATTGTTTTACTTCCGAGTGGACCTACTTACGTTGACGTTTAGGGGTTGTTCACAGTGAAATGTGTTGACGAAGGTTTTGTTTATTATGTATAATGTTATTTATGTAAGACTTGACTTTAATAAGTGAAATAAAGAGTATATTTGTTTTGTTTTTGTATAAATTTTTTATTGACAGGTAGGTACTGAATATTAGTTTTGATTTATGTTTTTTTTTAACAAACACCAATTAGGTACTTACCCAATGTAATGTTTGGATTGATTGTCTACATACAGAATGACAATAATTATGTCTGAATAAATTTTGTGTAGGCTTTTTTATTTCTTTTAAAATTAGGAATACATTGTTGTTATTTTTTGAATTTTAGACTCTGCAAACAGTGTTGTGGTCTATATGTGTGTTGTGGTAATATTAGTGCATTTCAACCGAATAATTTTAAAATTGTATTGTAAATTATTCTTGTTTGTTGTTCATATTGGGGTTCTTTTGGTGGGCCATGAAAACTTTTTTTGCTTGTGTTGGTTATTTTTTAATTTTTAAACCTTTGTGCTAGTTTGGTAGGTTGTTATGGTGATTGTGGTTGTATATTGATTATGTTATATAATTTTGTTCGTCTTTCACCGGTCAGGACACGAGTGATGACTTTCACCAGGTGTCGAATGTGCATTATTATTGGAAAAATTGTTGAATATTGCTTTTTTCGGTGTGTTTGTTGTTGTAGGGGGGTGCCTTTTGGGTGTACCTACCTACCTACTTCCTCAGTTGGAGCGTCGAAACTGCCCTTTTCTAGGTGTCGCTGTTGACATGGTTATTTTGAATGTTGATCTTTTCGTTCTTTTTATGCATTCATGTGATCGAGGAGACCTACTGGAGGTGCTCATTCTCGACGGATGTGGAATTTTCGTTTTTATTATTGATTTATCGCTTGTGGAATTTTTTCGTGGCGTTTGTGTCTACGCCGTCTACATTTAGGCTCGGATATGTTGAAAATATCGTTATATCTATCGTTTGTTGTGCGTTAGTGCGTCAATGGGGGAATTTCAACAGGGACTTGCGCCTCGGCGTCGTCTACAGGCCGATAGTCGCCTCGAATGACTCCTCCTTTTCGTGTTTCCTGCTCGTCGGCGTCGTCTCGACACGAATTTGGACTTTTTTTTTTTTTTTTTTCAAATTTTTTTTTTTCTTCTGAATTTTTTTCTGCTTTATTTTTCTTTCTTCCAGTGTTTTCTTCCGATTTTTCGTATCGTCGCGCATGCGCGTGATCGCACCAGCGGGCAGATCGCGGACGCGCGTACAAAGTGCCAGTTCAGGCGATGCTCAAATACGGCGAAGTAAGGGGGACTGTTTTTTTTTGAAAAAAAAAAGACGGGGCTTTTCTAACCCTCGAGTCTCTCGCGCAAAGTGCTCCAAACAGTGCA